>MUZC01004414.1:624893-635980 GCA_002072015.1 Radix auricularia | reverse complement strand
ACCTTCGTCTTAAATGTCTGACCGTTTCCCCTCTAGTTCTAGGTGCATGACTTCCTTTAAACAATGGCCCCTTATCTTAGTACGGTCATTTAGCTATCTTTTTAACTCAGTCATAAAATGTAATTTTCTACCCCCTTCCCCCGCTTGTCAATAAATATATTTATATATTTATATGAGAATTTATCATGTATTACTATTATTGAATTACTGCTAGTCATTTATAATGTATGTAGCATTGCTTCCGTATTTGACAGCTATAGATGTGGAGGGTATAAAAATAGATAGGCCTGGGGAAATTAATAAATATCATCACAGCATAAGTAATAAAAACTCATTGTGGTTTACAAATATAATAATATGTTTTTTTTAAAAAAACACAACTATGCGCCACCTCATGGATTCGATCCACCTCCACCTGTAAAAAAGACTCACTGGTTCTGACCATTCCTCTACCGACGCTCAGGAAAATTTAGCGTTTTTTAAGGTCATAACTTTTATCGTTCAAATAGACACCAGTGCGCATGCGTCATTGTGTCTATAACGCATACGTTATTCCCACAGCTGTGTGAATAATCACTCCGTTTTGATTTTCATTTCAATCAATTTCAATGTAACACAATTATAACACAATCACAAACAAATGATAATGATGTTTCTTTATGTTAACAATGACAATATTGTCAATAAATTGTCAATATTTAATAGTTACCAGTACAATGTACTATGTACAAGTTTACTTTAATAGTATTAAATACTATCTTATTATACTAGGCCTACATATATTTTATTCTGTTTACTGTTTAATAGTTTAAATGGTGGTGGCGTAGCTAGACTAGAGACAGGTAACAGAGACATGAGAGGATCACACTGTCTACACCATAACGACACTGACACCATTGCCATTTGAGGCATTTGTCAACATCTCAGGGGCGTGAGCCGTATATTTTAACAACTTTTTCATCCAAAATTAAAGTGCAACATTGTGTTGTGTTTCTCATCACTTGTGTACAAAAACAAAGGCAGGCCTGAGATTGAGATATTTACTTGTGGAAGTGTGGAGGGGGTGGGGGCTATACTGTTAATTTTCGTTCCAATCCTAGCTGCACTCTACACTGCCTATCTTATCTTATATTTATATATTTCAGACGCCTCTCAGCCGCCTCTTCTATACAGAAGATTATTGCGTCCTACGTTTATCTATGACTATGGTTTGTGTTTAGTCCTGTATTCTTATTAGAGTTTTAAATGATGATAAAAGTGTTGGCTTTCCTGGTTTCTTCAGGCAACCCATTCCACACCCGAATAACGGACGGGAAGAAAGAAATCTTGTATGTGTTTGTTCTTTCATACAGGATAAGAAAGGTGTTTTTATCCTTATGTCTATCTGAGGGTTGTATTAAGTTATCTTTGTGTTGTATTTCTAAATTGAAGTTAATTGCTTTATGTATAATTACTGATTTACTCTTGGTTCTTCTATCCTCTAGTGTTTCAAGGTTTAATGTGGGACGTGGTGGTCGAGAGGTAGCGCTCTCGACTGTCACACTGATGGTCACGAGTTCGAATCCACACGAACGTGAGGATTTGTTCTCGGGGCCTGATGAGTCCCCGAGTCACCCAGCTCCGAATGGGTACCTAACTAGACAATAGTTAGGCGGCTGGGGTAATGCGTGGAACCCCTATAGCCGTGGCCTGTGACCGCTGCATCACTTGCCAACAGATCATCTCTCATGGTCTGTGGACGCAATTATCTTCTGCATAGAAGGAGCGTCTGTATATCTAAGATAAGATAATGATTTAACTAATGGTGTTACTCTTGTGAGTTTTGAATATTCTCCAGTAATGAATCTGGCAGCTCTTTTTTGAACTTGTTCTAGTTTATCAATATTTTTTGGTGTATGGGTTCCATACAGAAGATGCATATTCTAGTATAGGTCTCACCAGGGTGAGGTAGCATTTTAGTTTTATATCTTTATTACATTTGTACAAGTTTCTTTTTATAAAACCTAAGGTTTTGTTTGATTTTTTAATAACTTCATTGACATGGGTATTCCATGATAGTTTCTCATTTACCACCACTAATTTTTTTATATGTGTGACCTGATTTTTTTTTCTGAAGTTTTGCCCTGTGTTGTGTGTCCTGAGAGGGCTACACTAAAAGTGCAGTCAGTATACCCTCTCCATTTGCTGTTTTGGCTCTTAAAACCCTAAGGCATTGTATAAAATCTTTGGGGGAGACTTTATTTTGTGATACCAGCATAAAAATAGACTACTAAGTTAATATTAAGTCATCTGAGCTTAAAAGTAGGCCTATGTGAAGTGTTGCATACTGCATAGTCTTAGACAATACAATAATAGTGTCAAATTTAAAAGTAAAGGACCAAAATAAAAATGGAAAAAATCACCCTTAAAAATAGCTGTTACCGTGCAGCTATCTGTCAGATACTGCGGCAGTTTAGAGTTACTATACAGCAAATTGTAAAAAGTATAAAATATTAATTTTTTTCCACTTGAACCAACAAAACTTAGAGGAAACATTAAGAGGTGGGTATATTTTAAAATCAGTCAAGCTTACCAAGAAGGTGTTATAATTTTCTTTTTTTTTCTCTGCACATTTTTTGTGTGGTGTGTGTGCAGCTCAACAGTTTGTGGTGGACTATTTATTTAATTATTTTTTTTTTTTGTAATTACAGGAAATTGAACTATGGGGATTCAAGGTTTGCTTCCATTTTTGAAAAAGATTCATAAACCAATCAACATTTCTGAGTTTCATGGATGTACTGTTGCAATAGATGCATACTGTTGGCTTCACAAAGGAGCTTTCTCATGTGCTGAAAAATTGGCTCTTGGTGAAAAGACAGATCAGTGAGCTGTTTTTTTGTTTTGTTTTTATTTGTTGATCTGTGTATAAGTTTAAAAGAATTATTCAATTTTATTTTCACAATTATATTTTAAACAAATATTTTGTTTTTTCAAGATTTTGTATTTACAATAAATATAAGGAACAGCAAATTTACTTTTATGCTCTGGACTATTTATTGTGCTGTTAACTATTTATTTGTACAGTGTACCAAGCTCTATTTATCCTGGCCAATTTTTAAAAAAAATGTTTTCTTTGGGTTCTAAGGTACAGGTTTGACCAGTTGTGTAGTGTTTTTATATCTTCTGTATATTTTCTGCCTTAAGCCAATAAGTCCTGTTGATAAATATGCATCTTTTTTCCCTCCCAAATTTAGATATGTTTACTACTGTATGAAGTACATTGACTACATGCTCAAAAACAATATCAAACCTATTCTTGTGTTTGATGGATGTCACCTCAAGTCCAAAGCTGATGTGGAAAAGTCAAGAAGAGAGTGAGTTTTCATTTATTTTATTTAGAGGATACAATGTATTACACTTGATTCAATTTGATAATAACTTAGTTCCAATTTGCCAGTTGACTGTAAAACTTATACTTATTCTCTGTTTTTATCTTACTGTAACTTCTTTCCGTCTTCTCACCCTCTTGTCAGCTGTGCTCTTCTGCAGACATATTTATTCTTTCTTTTTTTATGACACACAGTAAAACACCCCAAAAAAATAGACCAAAAAAAACTATAGAATTTTCTACCATTTCATATTACGACTAAGAACTTAAGACTGTATTTAAAATACATCTTTTAAAAATTTAATTTCCAAATTAATAATAAAAAATTTCTCTGACTGATAAATGTAGTTTATGGGTATCGTCGTGTCATTATAGGCATTGTTTAATTAAGATATGAATGTTTTAAATTGAATGCATTTATGAATTTATGTGGAGCCCTGTGAGCTCAGCTGGTAGCTTGGGTACTACATTATATAAGTTCTCAAATAATTATTATTTCATTATTATAAATTTAATTGTATTAATATCTGAAGAATCCTGGTTTTCAATTTTATTTATCAAATATTTTTTATGAAATAGGGAAACAACAGGCTATTCTAACTTTCTTTCACTTTATACCGAGTCCTCTTTGTATGAGTTTAAGATACAGGTAACTGAAATGTCATTTTATTGCTTTGATTTATTTAGGAGACGAGAACTAAATCGTAAGAAAGCAGCCCAGTTTTTGCGAGAAGGAAAGAGGGGAGAAGCAAAAGAATGTTTACAAAGATGTGTTGATATCACCCCACAAATGGCTTTAGAACTCATGAATGTAGGTAGATAATTAATAATGCCATTCTTTTAATTAAGAATTTCTTTATAGCAAAGTGATAAAAATCTCTTCTCCAACAAAGTTATCAGAATGATGTCAGAAATCTCTACTCCAACAAAGTTATCAGAATGTCAGTTTTCTTTCTTTAGAAAATCATAGATCAATCAGCATAATCAAAACATAAATTAAGTTTAAATTTGCATGAAATTAAAATCTTTTCATGCATGTGCTCAAATCAAGTATACAAATATAAATTTAGGGCACACAAAAAAGGCTCAGCTATTTTTCAAGCACATAATACTAATAGCATTACTTGATGAAAGCATAGCTGTTAGATTAGCCAGACGCATGTTGAAGTCTAGTGTCAGTGTTCATTTCACAGTGAGCTTGTTCATATGAGATTTAACTCTTAAAGTCGCATAAGGTTTTCAATAATCTTCCGCCTCAATCCTGTTAGGATTTCCCGTATTACGATCAACTGGTTATGAAATGTTAAAAATTGTGTAAAATCCATTTATAATATTATTGTCATACTGACTTCATTTTTTAGGCTAAGAAGGGTTATTTTACGCATCCAAAACACTGTTTTGAGTTAAATACTATATTTACCTGCAGTTTAGTACTATAATTTTTATAATAAAGTATAGGAAAATTGCTTCTTTAAAAAAAACGTATAAACTACCAAAAAACATCGCGAATCGAGCGATAACACTAGTGCGGACAACGGCCGCCATTTACGGAAGTCAAATACATCATTTTTCAAACATTGAAGAGTTTTTACTTTCCGAGATCTCTTTTCTAACAAGAGGGATTTTTGGGACACTTTATGGCGCTTTGGGGATAGAGAGCAGGGACGCATTACAATGCTTTGGGACTTTAAGAGTTAAAATTTGTGTGCAACATAAAATTTTCCCTCCGATAAAGCTGTCAGTCCAACTTATGTCTATACTTAATACCATATTACCAATCAGCAGTGTATGAACTTTTTGATTCCTAAAAAATAAATTTTGATTTTTTACTTAAAAATGAAAACATTAACATAAACTATTAGAAATACTGATTAATAATTATAACTTTATTATCAATTTTGAAAATTAGTTGCTATTTACAAAAATTCATCAATTGATAAATATTGAAATCATTAAGGTGTGTCGAGATAAAGGTGTTGACTGCATTGTGGCTCCTTACGAAGCTGATGCTCAGCTTGCATACTTAAACTTGAAAGGAATTGCACAGATAATTGTTACAGAAGATTCAGATCTCTTGTTGTTTGGATGTGAAAAGGTAAACACACCTTAGTCTTAAAAATATATCATTTATCTATAAATAATTTGGTCATAATTTGAACGGAAATATGTAGATCAAAATAAAATACACTTAATTCATACTTTTATATTTTGGGGAAATAAGTTTCCTTTCCTTTAGTTAGATTTTAAAAACTTTGTTACAAATTGCACATTTTTTGAGGATTTTTTTTAATACCAATATTTCAGATCATTTTTAAAATGGACTTTTTTGGTAATGGAACATTGATAGAGAAATCCCAGCTAAATGAAGTGCTGGCCATGCAAGGTGGAATTTATACTTTTGAAAAGTTTCGCCAAATGTGTATCTTGTCTGGTTGTGATTATCTGCCATCTCTCCCTGGCATTGGCTTAGTCAAAGCTTCTAAAGTATTCAAGACAGCACGACAACCTGATCTGTCACTGGTAATTTTGCTTTGTCATTACAGCTGTTGATAGAGACTTTAAGTTTGGTCAATGTTTGTTCATATTGTGTCAAATACGTTAAAAAAATTTGTATCAATACTTTTTAAATCCTCTCTTTGAGTAAATTTATTATTTCAAGTAACTAAAGGCACTACAGATACAACTTATTAAATAATTCTCTTTGTTTTATATATTGGGAAGTGGAGTAACATATTAAGACTTATTGCAGCCCTATTAGTACACGTGTTAGTCTGCAGAATTAGAATGTAAATTTGTTTCTCTTTTGTGTCAAATGCACATATCCAGATCTTAATTGCAGGAGTTGAAACTAATTTATACCACTTAATTCCAAGTTAAATATTTAGATAATCATTTTCAATTTCATATTTATTTACAATAAATTAAAGTATCTGAAAACTATTTTTAAAAATATATTTAATTTTCCAATTAATTTCTCAAAGCTGCTTAAAAAGCTGCCAACCTATTTGAAGATGAACCTGGTGGTCACAGAGGAATACATTGAGGGCTTCATTCGGGCTGAAAATACCTTTCTATATCAACTTGTCTTTGATCCTTTGTCTAGAAAACTGGGCCCACTAAACCCTTATCCTCCAGAAATCAACCCAGACGACCTTGACTACGCTGGACAGTATCCTTTACCTTTCCTAGACAATGATGTCAATCTTTGTACACATTTAGAAGTTCAATCAAAGGATGAAAATCTTTAATTCGCGTTTGATTAGAGGGTGGCCAGTGCTTGTACTTATAGATATTTAGACTTAACTGAAATTTTCAAAGATATTTCCCAGATGAAAAAGCTTACCAGATAGCCCTGGGCAATATTGATATTCACAATCACAAATGCATTGCTTACTTTGATCCAGATAAATTTCAGGTAATGACTTTACAGAAAATTGTGTTAAGTTGGTTGTGTTCTTTTTTAAAAATAATTTGTTTAAAGTTTAAACAATGCACTGAGTTATTGTGTATGACCATTTTGCAGCCCAAATATGCAGCTAGACCAAAGTATCGATATGAACTGAGTATTTGGGATAAAAACTATGCACTGAAAGGTGGATCACCCTGTAAGACCCTACAAGTATCACATGAAACTACCCACAAGTCTCTTCATGACCAAGTGAAAATAGTCAAACTTAGACTCATGAAGAGTCCCAAGAAAAGACAACGAGAAGGTTAGTCGATTTCATCATTTGACTTTTTCTTTTAATTGAAATATGAAGATTTCTTTGTCACACTTGATTCATGAATAGTTTCAGATCCACCAGATATGAAAACAGATGAAGAACTAATTTCCATGTATGGCCCAAAAGAAAATCAAGCACCGGATGCTAAGAGACTCAAACAAGTGGAGGACTCCAACCAAAGAAGCAACCTTTTCAAGTCCCCAACATTTGAAAGCACGCCTGCAGAGACATTTCTTGATGAACCAGACAATGAGACTCCTGCCGACGATGATGAACAGAATTCCTCTGAAGAAACAAGTTCAGCGTCTGATAAAGATCCACCGAGGCATCAGATTATGTCTGCGGCAGATATTGGAGAAGAGGCTTTTAATTCTCAAGATAAAGCAGCAGACAATTGTGTAACATCTCCAACAAAGGCCAGAAATGTTTTTGCAGTTTCTCCAAGTGAAGAGAGAACAAAGAAGTTTAGTCTGGATAATTTCCCTGTTGAGGTTAAAAGCAGGTGAAAGATAAATTTCTACTATATCATAATGATTTTAAGAACAAACGTCTTTTCTATAACATTTGGTTTTAATATGATTCTATTTGAAATAATTTGAATCCAACCCACAAAACATGGGTCTTTATAAATTTTAGACTAATGGTTAAGAACAACAGAGTTTAAATTTGGTAATTTAGGAATAATTTTTGAAGTCATCTGGTGTTATTATACAAAATAGTAACTTTTATCTTCTGTATCCTTCAGGTATTTTCACAGCAATAAAAAAAACTCAAGCCCAGTGAAAATTGCACAGAAATCACCTTCTTCCCTACGAATGGGGCGGAAAATAGAACCTCAGAAATCAATTCAGGAAATGTTCAAACACGCACTTCTTGTTAAAGGGGACACCATTGAAAGCAAAGAATGTTTGGAAGATGACCGTTTCACCCGGGGCAAAAGTCAGAGTGCTAAAGATTTTTTCAACCATTTGAAAGAAACAGCTGCTGTGGTTATTAAACAGGAACCTGAATGTGAAATAGAAGCTACACAGGTTTTAAAACAGGCCACACATCCAATATCGGTTTTAAACAAATTTCAGTCAAGTTTTTGTAAAGCAGAAAGTGATAAGAGCAGGGTTAGGTCAAGGTCAGTATTTACTTGGTCTAGGGCTAAAATCCAACCAAAACAAATTGAGTCCTATAAAGACACAGTGTCACCCTATGACAGTGAAAGTCCAAGTTCCAACAGAGTCAATGTTTATGATGACACAAATGATTTGGAAGAATCCATCAGGCCAGAGAGTAAAAGAAATATAATTTTGTCTAAAGACACTTCTCCCAAAGAAAAGTTATCAAAGTTAACCAATTTCTTTGGATCATCACAAAAACAAGCAGCTAGTATTGTGTATTCAGGAAATTTTTCTGAGAAAACATCTGAATTAGAAAACTCTCATAATGATGAAGATGAAGTAACTGAACTGAAATCATATGCATATGAGACCTATTTAAACTCCTTAAGCTGCAATGGTCAGCTGGAAAGTGAGGAAGATGAATCTCCATATTTTAACAGTGTAAATAGTAAGTAGACCTTTTTTTAACAAGATAATCCAATTCATTACTTTTAAAAATTGCTTCTGTATCCTGGTGTCAGGATGTCATAACACTTATCTTTGAAAAATTATATAATTTAATTTTACTGCTATAAAACATCTGGCAATTTACCCACTAAACTTAGGGGGTAATATTTGTTATGGTCTCTTGAGGCACCTAACTACCTAATTACCACAAACAAAGGAACTTATCAGTTCTTTCTTTAAAAATCTTAATGTTCACTGTACCTTCAACTCATGAGATAGCTACACTAGCAAGCTTTTAAGTAATGGCTTCAAAGCCATAAGAATCGAATTAATGCATATAAAAATATAAATTCAGATCCAAGATAACTTTTAATTAGACTTTTAACTACTCGTCCTATTATATGGGTACTTGATGCCAATGGCTATATGTCGAGTTGTACCAACTACAAGGGCTGAACCAATACTCGGTTTGACTACTCAGTATTGGCCGATTTTCGTATACTCTGAAATATTCGCCTAAGTGATGCCGAGTATATTGTAACTGTTCCAATAGCATAGTTGCACGTAGAATTGCAGGTCTCTAAAACATTTAGTTTCGTATGTATATATATATAAAATGTACCTTGTGCAGACTTGTTGTTATTGGCAACCATTCATCTTTCAACCTCATTTTGACGCCATTGCTATTGCTTTGTTCTCATTGTTTATTTATAAAAGATGGCTGTGTGTAAAAGCCATGTAACTGTTGGTTAGAATTAATTATGATTCAAAGTTGTAGGTTAATGAGTTCCTAATTTTATCCTTGCATTTATCATCTTGCAGAAAGACAAAGTGATTCTTTCAGTCAATTTAATGATAGCAGTCAAAGGAGCCATTCAAGTTCCATTGGCACATCACTGTCTTCAGTTGAAGGCGATTTTTGTAAGGGGAGAGAAAGATACAATTTACCAAGTAAACCAAGCCAAAATGTTGTAGATATTACTGATTCTGGTCTAGAAAGCCAGGTGAGTTATTCAATAAATGTGTAACCCACTCCTTCCAAAACTGTTTTTAACATTTTAAAATAAACTCAGTTGTAAGATTTAGAAGGAATGATTAGACTACAGTGGTACCCCGCGATACGATCTTAATCCGTTCCGGGATCGTATCGTGAAAAAATCGTATAATGAACAATGTAATCTTATGTAATTTAATTAATTCGTGCAACGCCCCATATATAAACACCAAAATCGTCTATATGTAATAATAATTAGTCACAAAATAGTATATTAAGTACCACATACACACAATAAACATTTATACCACATTTATAAATTAAAATAACCTTATAAATAAATAAAAAATGGCGAATAAAGTTTATCACAAAATAATATTACGATCACACAATCACAAGAATATCGTATGAACTGTACGAACGCTACGCGGTCTTGAGAAGGAGAGAACTATATCACATCGACGCTTTGTGTGGACTCGGTATCCTAAAATGCCATGATGCCGACCAATAGGAGAACAGGATTTATAGAGAAAGGAAGATGACGTCACGTCGACCAATAGCAGAACAGCTTAAATAGTGACGTATTGAGGCTTGCTTAGTGACGCGTGAGGTTTGCCCATAGCGCGCCAACTTCAAAACAATTTCAAGCGGCAAGAGATATTGGGATCGTATCGCGAAAAACGTATCGTTTCGCGAGCACGAATATTTGCGATATTCCACTTCTTATCTTGAACACATTGTATCGTGAACCCATCGTATTGCGAGGTACTACTGTATTTAGTTTTAGTTATTCAAATGTCATGTAAAATGATAAATTACATAATAGTAACAGTCTTGACAATTTACAAACTTTTGAACACCCTTCCCCAGGATTCTCTTAACTCATCTCAGTCTCTATCCTGGAAGTCTAGTACCTCAAGTAAGTTAAAATTTGTATTCACCACTCAAGCCTTATTGCATGTGTTTTAGCTTACAAACTTCTGTTGTGGAATCGCATTTACTCTTTGACAGTGTTTTTGTTTAATGGTTTAAGAAAAAAATGACAAAGCCTTATAATACTTTCAAAAATAAAATTAGGGAAGCTTTCTTTTTTTTTTTTTTCAAAGAAAGAATTCAAACGATGAAGAAAAAAACTTTGGATTTTTTAATAAACCTTTTACTTTATTTCAAACTCCAGAAACAACATTATTATCTGAAAGAATTTTAGTCTAAGACTATGTGGATGTTATTGTCTTGCAATTCAATGAAAATTCTTTACATTAAAATAGGTTCACAAGTTTGCAGAGTTTCTGGCTTGTCTCGCAATAAGAAAAATAAACTGAAGCCCACAAAGAAAAATCTAGAAAAGTCACCAGGACAAAGATCTATTGTGGATCTCATGAGTAAATTTAAAAGGTAGCAAAGTTTTTGCAAGTTGGCAATTATTTATTTTTTTATTTTGGGGG
>MUZC01004414.1:575622-605797 GCA_002072015.1 Radix auricularia | reverse complement strand
TATATATATATATATATAACACATATAATTGCGTAATTCCAATCTATTAAAATCAATTTGATCAATTATAATTGAAGAAAATATTTATAATTTTTTCAATTTTTTAAAAATTTATATTTTTGTCTCTGACATACTTTTCACAAGTATTATTATTATGTAATTAGATTTGCATACGTAAGCAAAAATGATTTTTATTCTCTCATTTCTCGCATAGTAGAACGAATTCTCTGTGTTACGTCCCAAAATTTTGGAGCCATGGAATTACCGCGACTTATCAGTATCAGATTTCGCAAAATAATGAATCGCGACTTATCTTATCTTAGATATACAGACGCTCCTTCTATGCAGAAGATAATTGCGTCCACAGACCATGACAGATGATCTGTATCTGTTGGCAAGTGATGCAGCGGTCACAGGCCATGGTTATTAGGGTTCCACGCATTACCCAGCCGCCTAACTATTGTTAGTTAGATACCCATTCGGAGCTGGGTGACTCAAGGACTCCTTAGCCTTAAGCCACAGGAAAAAATCCTTGCCTTTGCATGGATTCGAACTCGTACGCCAGTTGAGCGCGCTTGCCACTCGACCACCGTAGTATCCCTTAGCGGTATCAATATATGATTGTATAGGTTAAAAATATAATTAATCGATTGAATTTTTTCCTGATTAGTCGGAAAAGAAATTATATCAATAAATTCAATACCAACCCTAATACATGTATTTTATATTTATTATTTTTTGTTTGTTTTTTGTTTTTCCTTTTTAGAAAATGAAAATTTTACAATATTAATATTTACATGGGGTTTTTTTTTCCAATTTTTTCTATGCTTCACATTTCTTATTTCATTAATTTTAAACATATTATTAGTGTAATACTGTTGAAGCTACATATTAAAAAATAAGTAGTAAAAACTTATTGAGAAATAAGACTGACTCTACCGGTAATGATTTTATTAACATTTTTTAAAAGTCGAATTATGTGGAAGAATTGTAAAAAATGGCGTCCGCGTCATGTTGCTAGGATAATACTGACGGAATATTCTGTGTAAGTTCATATTAAAGAGGTTGAAAAGTAAAAATAGCGTACCGAATTATGAATTTTGAGAATTGTTAGTTATAGCATAAGTTCTAGATTAATAATAGATAGATACAATATTACTAGACTTCTCAAAAATCATTTGACAAAGTTCACCACCTTAGTAAGTCTTAGCCTTGGCCTTAGCCTTAGGACTTAGGACCTTCTTAGTTTACTTAAACTTAAAAAAAACTTAACTTAAATACTTTGGAATCTCAGGTCCCTTACATTTTCATTTACATCACTGGATCCAAGACTGCCAAGACTTCCTATTACTATTGGGCAGGGAGCAAATTGTAATAATTAATGGTTAATGGACTAAAACTAATGGACTAGACTAATGGATCTTAAGCTGCACCAATGAAATTAATAAAGTTAAAGGTTAACTCAGGAGTTCCAGTCAAGTCACAAGGAATTGTGCTAGGTCCCTTTCCCTTAATATTTTTAATTTATATAAATGAAAATGATTTACCCAACAACATCTCATTGAATCTCAACAGGAACAAAAGTTACGTTATTTGAATTTGCTGATAACTGTATAATCTATAGAACAATTAAGTCAGAACATGATTTGTCATGACATGATAGCAAAATTTTACTTTTACAAAAAGACTTAGATTAATTAATAAAATGGGAAAATAACTTGAGTATGATGTCCTTCCATCCAGAAAAGTGTCAACTGCTAAGATTAACAAAGAAAAAAATAATAAATTCAAAATATTTCATTCATGGAAAAGAACTAACCCAAACTAAAGATGCAAAATACTTAGGAGTCATGAGTCATAATAAATGAGAAACTATCATGGAATCCCAATGTCAATGAAATTATTAAAAAATCAAACAAAACCTTGGGTTTTATAAAAACAAACTTTTACAAATGTAAAAAAGATATAAAACTAAATGCTACCTCACCCTGGTGAGACCTATACTAGAATATGCATCTTCTGTATGGGGCCCATCCACCAAAGAAAATATTGATAAACTAGAACAAATTTAAAAAAATAGCTGCCAGATTCTATACTGATGCTGATGCTGGAGAATATTCAAAACTCACTAGAGGAACACCATTAGTTAAATCATTAAACCTTGAAACACTAGAGAATAGATGAACCAAGAGTAAATTAGTAATTATACATAAAGCAATTAATTCTAATTTAGAAATACAACACAAAGATAACTTAATACAACCCTCAGATAGACATAAAGATAAAAGCACCTTTCTTATTCCGTATGCAAGAACAAACACATACAAGTTTTCTTTCGTCCCGTCTGGAATTTGGGCAGGGAATGGGTTGCCTGAAGAAACCAGGAAAGCCAACACTTAATCATCATTTAAAACTCTAATAAGAATATAGGACTAAACACAAACCATGCAATAATCTTCTGTACCAAAGGAGCGTCTGTAACATATAATATAAGATAATATATTGTAGTTGATTTTACACCTGCTCTTAAATTATTATAATTATTTTAAATGTATATGCATGGCCCCATATTAGTAAGCCTAATTATGGCAAATTTTAATTATTAGTTCAGACTTCGACCTAACTTTGAGTAAAACGACATTTAGTACTAAGTCTAAGATTAAGACTTAGACCTAGCATATGTCTACTTAAGTCTTACTTAAGTGTAAGTTCAGTGTAAGTTACTCAACTTTATATCTAACTCTAACCTTTGTAGTTTGCCATTGCTGTAGGGTAGAACTTTAACTTTATTGACCTTACTTACGTTTTAGAAGTAATTTTAGTCTCTCTTTTTTTAACTTATACTCTTTGACTTAACACTAGCTTACAGTTTAAATTTTTTAAAATTATTAGTCTTCGTTGCTTCCATGCTGCATGGCCATGGCTCTGGCTGAGTTGTAGCCATTGTAGCTGTCCAAAATTATGCGCTCATTTGCATTATAGTTAGATTACTTGTCTAATTTTTCTTATCTTTAAGACTTTTTTTTTATCAGATTGATGCAACTTGTCAATGAGCCTAGGATGATAAATAAGATGTATCTTATTAATATGCATTGAATGAATAAAATCGTAGAACTTAAATTTCTACTGTAAAAAAACTGGCTACCAGCTGTTAAATAGCGATGGCATGTTGGTCTGGCTCCTCCTAATTTTATTATTCTATTCTAAATCACATAACACACAGTAGCCCACTAACAATTCAATAGGCTACTTTATATAACAAGGGGGACCAGACTAATGGTAAGTAAGAGCCTATTTTTAAATTTTAAAAAAATTGGTAAGAGCTGCAGTATGGTAGTATACGTCCCTAAACTGCTTGCAATTTGCTGCTACATGGAGCCAAGATGTGGAAAACAATGGCCTTAAACCTGACCAGTATCCAGTCCTTTATCATCAATTTTCTAAGAAGGATTCTCAGAATTCACTGGCCAGACAAAATCAGCAACCAGGAACTGTGGCAGCAGACAAAGCAGAAGCCATTTGAGGAAGAGATTCTCTGTGGAGGTGAATTGGTCATATACTAAGAAAATCTGCTTTCAATACAACAAGGTGACCCCTGAAATGGAATTCCCGGGGTAAGTGAAAAAAAAAAAGGCTGTTCAAGAAACACTTGGTGCCAAGAATTGGCGACAGACATCAAGCAAATTGGTCATGACTGGAAGATCCTGGACAGACTGAGCCGGGATAGGGATGCCAGGAGGTCTCTTGTAGGTGGCCTATGCCCTTGGGGGAAAACACAGATGCCGACGATGATCAGAGGATGCCCCTCATGGACAAGAAAGCTCAACAAAACAAAAAAGCAAAACAAAAAAAAACTGCTTGCAATTAATAATTCCTTTTACACTATATTTTTAAAATTGCTTTTTATCTAAATTAAATGATTACAAGTTTTCATTGTTTTAACAGTAACTGTATATTGAAGAAATATGTGCTATACAGTTACATAATTAACAAATATTTCAATATGACATGTAAAATTTATGAATAGATATACGCTGCATATACACTCATAATTATAGTCGACTGGGAAGCCTTTGAACTAGAATGTTTCTTTAAATCTAGTTGGTAACTATTAGTTTAGGTGTAAGTTTTGTTCGATTAAGGTCATTAACATGAGCAATATTCCAAGTTATGGTATTACTTGCTTCAGTTGAAGTGAAACCTTATTTGCTGAAAGTAGTGTTTGCTACTGCAGTATTTAACCCAGCTTTTTCTTAATTCAGTTGAAGAACTAATTATTTTCAATCCTTTGTTTCTGTCAAGATTATTTTTTTAATTTGGATTTAATTAAAAGTATAGGAATAACATTTTTGAATAGTTGTGTATAAGTTCTACCAATAAGTATAATTAATTAATATTCATACTTTTACAAAAAGATCCCTATTTTGGGTCTTTAAAAATATTAATATATATTTGAGGAGTAGGCCTCAGAAGGGATAGGTCAAATACCGGTATTGTTCACACACAGAATGTAGAAAATATGTGGACCCATGCAAATTGCAATCTGAAAAGAAAAGCTGCAGTATAATTCTCTTTATATAAATCTATATATTTGAATGAATAAATGTTCTGAATTCCTGTTAATAATGCAAGGAGTTTTAATAATAGATATAATGCTAATTTCTGTGGGACTAGTATCTATTCATAGAGATTGATTTTTCTTATTTTTTTGTTTTTTTTAACTTTGGAGAAAAATGCTATGAATTAATTAAAGTTACACTCTGTTCTTTTTTTATGCATTGAAATTAAATATGTTTTTTCTTAGATTTAATATGTGTGCTGTATAGTACAATGTAATTGTAATTTGAAATTATTTAAAATAAGATAAATGATATTCTTTTATTTTTATCAATCTAAAATCCAATGTTATTATTAAAGAAAAAAATGTTATTATTAAATTTAATTATCATTCATTTTTATAAAATAAATAAATGCATATTCTTATATATTAATATTAATTTAATTTTTATTCACGCAAAAAAATAAAAATAGAAAAATTAATATTCAAGTCCACTTTTAGTTAAGATTGCGCTGTCTTTATATATTACATGTTGTTTACACAGGTCAACAAACTTTACATATTTATTTATCAAATTTACCATTGGGACATTATGCTTAAAGCCTAAGCTTTAACTTTAACCAGTATTACTTTTTGTTTCAGAGTGAAATTAAGCAAAAATAAGCTGCTTTTTTAAAAAAATGTCATTTCTTATTTTGGAAACTTAGTAACTAAAACAGACATCTTTTCCTCTTTGGACCCTTTGCTATCATCGGTTTACAAGTTTGGTATTTCTGGAGATATTTTGTAACTATACAGCAATGGCTAAAGAATTAAATTTGCATGAAATAAATCAGATAAAGGTATGATATAAATTTTATAAAATCATGTAAATTAAAAATAATGTATTGTCTCTTTTTATATACTATGAATTATGTAATTGTTTATGAATTTGCATAATCTCTGTCAATTAACAGCATACCACATACAGTACTTAATTGTCCACTTAAAAATAAAATACATAAATTCTTTCTTAGAATACAATAAAATTTTAACATTTAAGAAAATACAATTTTAAAATATTTAAGTGATTTGCTTTTTTTCAATTTGTTAATTGAATTAAAAAGAAAGCTTCAAGATTCGAAGACTTATTACCAAGCCAAGAGGTTTATAGTGACGTGGATGATAATGATGAAGACGATGATGCTGATGATGACAATGAAGAAACTGATGATGATTACACTCCTGATATATTTGGAGACTTAGAAATGAAGGATCTTGATGAGGAAGGCTTAGCCGTTATGAATTCTATTCTTTATAATCAAGAGCCAGGAACTTCCAGGTCAAGAATGTTCAACAGTGAGCATCGCACAGCAGAACAAAATAAAAATGCCTTGGTATTTGCCAGTAAGTTATTCAGCATTGTGTTCTTAGAAAAGGCTACACTTGAAAATTGTTCTTTTTTATTAAACAAATTTCAACATAACTTTTAGCTTAAGATTAAGAGATCTCAATTGAAGTCAGCACCACTAGTTTAAATACTTAAAGATTTAAAGTTGTCCCAATACCGCCTCAAGATTTTTTTTAAAAACCTAAGAAAAGATGTTAGTAATATTGTAAAAATAATTGAGCAAAATACTAGCCTCTTTGTTTTTTGTTTATTTTTATCCTTGTTTGTGCATTTATTGGGTTTTGTATGGAAATATGAATTGGTATGAATTTTCTATCATGGCACTCATTTTCAAAATTGTGTCTGTAATATCTATATTGTGGCCAGGCATATGTGGAGAGTTACACAATTTGCCAAAAAATGTAAATCACTGCAGAGTAAAAATTTTAGGTTGTCCAAAGCTAGAATAACAAGATTAAGTCAACAAAAGCTGGTGTTTAGGTAACGTGGTGGTCGAGAGGTAGCGCTCTCGACTGTCATACCGATGGTCACGAGTTGAATCCACACGAAGGTGAGAATTTGTTCCCGGGGCCTGAGGAGTCCCCGAGTCACCCAGCTCTGAATGGGTACCTAACTAGACAATAGTTAGGCGGCTGGGGTAATGCGTGGAACCCCTATAGCCGTGGCCTGTGACCGCTGCATCACTTGCCAACAGATCATCTCTCATGGTCTGTGGACGCAATTATCTTCTGCATTGAAGGAGCGTCTGTATATCTAAGATAACCCCATTAGTTAAATAGCTAATCTAAAAACACTAGAGGATTTAAGAACAAGAGCAAAATAGTAAAAATACATAAAGCATCAAATTCTGACTTGGAAATACACCCAAGAACAATATATTACAACACCCAGGCATAGGTCGAAAACACTTTTCTTGTTCCATTTGCCATTTGCCAGAACAAACACATGCAAATTCTCCTCACTCCCACCTGTTGTTCAGGCATGGAATGAGTTTCCTAATCAAACCGAGAAAGCAACATGTTATTAACATTCAAAACTCTAACAACTTTGCTAGGCTAGATATAAACCATGGATAAGTGTAGGAAACAATAATTTGACACAATAATTTTGTAAATAGAAGGAACGTCTAGAAAATGTTGACCCAGGTACAATCCAGTGAGCTATTAGGTAAAAATCTACATGACAATGATGATCTTGGATGATCTTTAGTTAAATTTATGGATATTCACAGGAGATGGTATAATTTAAATGATGTATACTTTTTGGCTATAGGTTAGAACATGTAACAAATGAATAACAAAAAGAACTAATATTGCAGATGGGTGGGGGAGAAGTTAGGGTCAAGAGTCAACAACCTGATAAGACTGTGACTAGAAATAAAAGGGTAGAGTCTTGGGACTAAACACAATACAGGTAGAACTGGGCAGAACTCAATTGTTGAACTGTAAGAGTCAGCAGTAGGAACAGAGCAGGAAACAAGTTGATTTATTGAGGAGTGAGCAATAAAGAAACTTGAATGTTGGATGATTGGGGACTGTCAAAGCTGATAGTCATAGATGTGAGAGAAAAATGCTGATAGCAGAATACCTAATGACGTGGTCTTAATTTTGACACTGTATCTATCTGATTTTTGAAGTTGCATATGGCATATTTCACATAATGCTACCATTTACACAAAGTTTCAAAAAATCAAAACTAGTTTGACTCTAAGGTCCTCCCCTTTATTATGTTTTTACCTCATTTTTATTAATGCTGCTATCACCTATTTAATACATTTTTGTCTGTTTTGATAGAAAATGACACTAATGAAGATGATAATGATGATGATGACATAGACAGTGAGGAAGAGAGAGATATTATGAAAGAAATCAGAGAGGAAATTGAAATAAAGGTGCATATTTAGACAAAGGCCTTCTTTCATAGTTAATCAAGGCAAAGCTGAAAATTTATTAAGAAACTCTGAAGCTGTTTTTTAGATATAACATTTCATTATAATCCAGATATGATAATTCCAGTTCTAGAATTGAATTTCCTTTAAGCCTTCACTATTAATACTAGTGATATTTCTATGTAAACTAATTTAGCTGTAGTCATAATGTTCAAATCTTGGTCTCCAGCCATTGTTGTTCAAAGTTAATCAACTCAGAATTCTTACATAATTAGTGTTAAGCTGATTAGTTTATAAACTTTAAAAAAATGCTAAAATGTCTTTATTCTTAATTACAACTTAGGTTAGGGATGAGATGAAAGATGAGCTGGCTGGCTTCCAAAGTCGCCTGAAAGCAATAGAATCTGGCCAAACAGCCGGAGGACAAGATGAGAAAAAAGATGTTGAGGACTCACTAAGAATGGATGAAAATATGGATCCGCGACTTAAAGAGGCCATCATCAAGATGAACAAGCTGGATAAAATTCTGAAAAAGAAACTAAAAATAGAAAGAGAGGTCAAGAAAGAAAGACTTCTCTTGGAAAGAAGGTAAAATAATGGCATCATGTATCCATGGATACCATAGGATTAAATAACTGATTTTATCTTTCACATGTTTAATTATAGTTAGTACATGTATATATTTTTAAAAATTTACAAATGAAGGTGTGTATGAGGTTTGGAATTTTTATCTTGTATAACATAAAATTTTATAAATAATTAGCAAATTATTGATAGTTTTACTTTTATTTAGAATGCGCAAAGAGATTGCTGAGATGGATCAAGGGACACCATTTTATCGGGAAATCAAGTTCAACACCGAAAAGTTTTTATCTTTGGAACTTCCATCTTCTCATAATGAAGGTAAAATACTTCATGTGTCAGTCTATTTTTTAAAGTGCCATTTTCAAGTTAAAATTTGATTTCCTTTTGATCCTTAATTACGTTTCGGTTGTATAGACTTCTAATACACCAGAGTTTGTAGCAATTAATTTTATTGTTATGGGTCATAAGAATCAGAATTTTTTTTATTGCAAGTGAAGATAAAATTAGATGAACAATATATAGTAAATTACTGGGAATATAATTTATTAGGCTCACTCTTGATCTGAACGTTTTTTTTTTATTGCTGCCATTGTTTTTCATGGGTTGTCCTTTATTGCATCTTAAAAAAATCAAATTTTTGGGATTCCATAAATTACCAATCCATCTATCTTGATGGCCATGACTGGCCATCATACTTGTGACAATATTTATATTAGAATTGATAGTCAAGCTTAAAAGCTGGACCAGAGTTCTATTAGTAATCACATTCTTTTCAAATTATTTTGAAGTCTGTTGAGTTTGCCAGGGGATTGTTGTCTTTAGTGATTATGTCCTCTTCTCTGGCCCTTTTTCTCACCAAATGTGTTTTTTTTAAAACTTTTTGTGTTGTTGCCAAATTGTTTGATCCTGAAATAAGATAAGTCCAAAACTATTCTTGTTAACTGTTAGTAAAAAAAATTTTTGTTTAGCAAAATAAATTAAATGAATGTTTATTTGGTCAATGCATATCTGAAACTTTTTTCCATAACTTAAGTGTTCAATGCTGTGAATTATTGATATAATAATATTAATTTCTCAACCTTCCTTACTCCAAATTTATTTAGTCTTTACTTATTAAGTCTAAAGTAAAGAGTAAAAGCTTTATTTCTACACCGATTTTCATTTAATTTGTCTGTCTTGTGTCATTGTTTTTGTTTGCACACATTTTGCTTTTGGTTGTATGTTGTAGGGAGGGGTGGAATCAGGGTTAGAACTAGGGTAAAATGTAAAAAATCTACTTTTGTATCATTATACAGGGGTACTTCAAGATACGAAATTAATCCATTCCAGGATAGCTTTTTTATCATGGATTTATCATATCTCAAACTTAGTTTTACATGTAAAATACTTAATTCGTTCCAAAACACACAAAAACAACACTAAATATTGAAAATATGAAAACAGAATAAAATAAATTATAAAATAATATGAAATATGTATAAAAATGTGAACCCTTACCTTTTGAGTAAGGCGATGTGGCAAAGTGTCAGAAGATGGTGGGGAGGAGGAAGGGTGGCAGAAAACATTACGGCATTATGTTAACTTTATGAAAATAATACATTATGTACAAACTTTACATGAATTAATTCTAAATAAACACTTGCATTTAGTACAACTCCATACCAAACATATGTAACATAACACTCAAACTTATGTATTTTTAATTAAATTTTTTAATAAAAAATATTTTTTGCCTGCTTTTAACAATTTTCTGAAACAATTCAAGCAAATGTCATTGAATTGTGGAACAACATGACCTATTCCGTCCTTTTCAGTCACATGATGCCCATTGTTAGCTGCGCATTTTTGCGTATCTTGAATTTTTGTTTTTTACATTTAAGCTTAAAATTCTTCTAGCGGTCTTTCATATTTTGGATTCATATCTCGAGGTATCACTGTACTTATTTAACTTACAATTTTACAACTAAAATGATGTGAAAATTTTTTAAATTAAATTTAGACGCATTTAAACAGACTTTCTTTTAGAGAAAAGTTTAAATATGTTTATAAAAAATGGAAATAGATTTTAAAATTCTTAAAATTCATAATTCAAAAAAGAATTTATTTAGAAAAATATGAAATTGTTTTCTCAAATCCATTCTTAACTCTTTTTGCTTTATAGTGAGTAGAAACGCTTAGGGGGTGATTGACCCAGGTCATAAGTCTAAGGCGGGAAAACTACAAGAGGCCAGGATTGTATAACTACTTTTTGTTGGCAAGAAGTAATCAGTGGAATAATCCAATGTGTTGCATAAATTTACATAAGGCAGGAAATTCATAAACTTCGTTGACCAAGGGCAATCGACCCAGGGTCTTTGCGGGTAAAAGCTAGGATTGTATTTCAGCGACCTAAATAAGTTTGTGGGAAAGTTTGTAGATTTGCATAATCTAAGTAGCTTTTATCAAATCAGAAATTTACATGGTCATTTATCTATTCTTGGGATTCGTGTCTTGGGAATCCAGGAATGTGAAAGGTTCACAACCAGGTAATGAGGGTGTGCAATATAAGGACAGGGTGGCAAGAGAGTAGCCAGGCACCCACCGAGTTGAAGCCGGAGTGCCAAAAGTTGAAGCCAGGGAGCCAAGATTCAAAGCTAGATGGCCAAGTAGCCAGGGAGCCACCAAATTGGAAGCCAGGAGTCTGGGGTGCCCCTAGGACGCAGGATGGAACAGAGACTAAGCATAGAATAATGTAATGACAGCCAGTTTGAGAAGTGTTGCACTAAATAAAAGACCTGACTTTGCTTTTCAAATTCTTTTGCACCACTTTCCTTGAAAAACAAATTGAATTATGAAGATATTTATTTTTTGCCTAAGGTATTATTCTGGACAATGAAGACAACATTTCACCCGTGTTTCAAACACAGATTGATGAAGCTGAGATCAAGAAAAATATTAACCATAAAAACAAGGCAGGAGGAGATTGCACTCAAGGTAAATAGAAATTTAAAATTACAGTGTAACATTTTTTCACCATAAGCAGTGATCCATATTTTTCTCTTAATATTTTAGGAAAAGGATCAAATTATTTATTAATTTTTAATATATGAAATTCTGTTTCTGCTTTAATAAATAATAATCAGAAACATTAATTTTATTCAAATAAGGTCAAAATTATTAGATTATTACATCAAATCATCTTCAAATATTTTTATTCTTCAAAGTATAAAAATATTAAGTCTTAATCATTATGAAAACATTGACTGCAATAGAAAATCAAAAGTCCAGATCAGAGATCAATACTCCCAACAAAGCTGAAAGTAGAAAAACTGTTTCAAGCATGTCTAAAACTTCTGGAAAAGGCAATGTGTCTAATAAAAATTTTATCAAAAGAAACAAAAAGGTAATTTGTTTTATTTTTAAAAAAATGTTCATGTAAATTTTAAATAAAAATCAAAACACTATAAATTTAAGGGAAAAAAAAGAAATCTGATATTCCAATGTTTTTATTTTACTTTGTTTCCATTATGTCCTTTTTAAAACAGAAACATAAATGATTTTGAAAGTATTTGTTTTACATAGCATAAATATATTTTAATGAATTATTTAAAATTATAATGCACCCATTCCACAGTTAGCAGCTCAAGGCAATGATCCAATAGCAATGACTGATGATGAGAAGAAACGATTGGAGGAACTGCTTGAAGGGGTTGATGATTTACCAGATGTTGAAAATCCATCTGAGGTCAAAGAATTTTTCATTTTAGTGAATCACTTTCAATTATTAGTTCATAAAGTTAAATTCTATATATTTATTTTTAAAATAGATAAGAATGCAAGTGTAAGATGTAGCTGGTAATTAATCATGCATTGTGTCCAATGTATCAATGCACAATAGTTTTAAATTTAAACATTTCAAATTAGTTGTAGAACATTTTTATCCCTAATTCGGAAAGTATAGTCTGAATAGATGTGATTTGTGTAATACCTTGAAGGTCTTAGTATTAAGAATATTATGAATGCGTAATGGTAGAGAATTCCATTGTTTGGGGGCACAAAGAGAGAAAGATCTTTCACTAAATGTTTTAGTGCGTTTCTTAGGAATATAATTAATATTTTGTCTGACAGTAAGAAGTTCAGTAAGATACGAAGGGCATGAGCTGGGAAAGAAGTTTTGGCAGAGAATGGGCAGTTTGAAATCAATCCATGCAAATACAAAGGCCAATGAAGTAGTGAAGTGATAGGGACATGTTTTTGGCCTTAAGAACTAGCCTGGCAACTGCTTTTTGAAATATTTAATAGTTTTTCTGTTAATATTAACCTTTTAGCCCGTGACAGCAGGACCATATCAACTTGCAGTTCATCCAGGAGAAGGTTTCTGCCCAGACACTAATGAAAGGATAAGTTTGGCCAACATCAATCAACAACTGAAACAAATCATGCCTGAAGAAGAGTTCAATGCCATGATCGTAAATACTGTGAAAAGCAATGCAACATCTAATGTATGTAAATAAGTTCTTTGACAACAAAATATATTTTTTAAATCAGTGTTTGGAATCAGTTTAAAAACATTTAGTAAATAAAGATAACTGTGGGACAAGAAATCATTTTTATCATACTTAAAAAAGACTTAAGACTTTTCATTGTTGTTTCAAACCCAGTAGATGATTTCCTAAAAGATAATATACAGACAATCAAACTGAATTTTGTTCTTGATTTAGATGTATTTTATGTCTTTATATCTGTTTTTTTTAAATCTCATATGTAACTAGTTACATGCTTTTATTATCTCACATCAATAGCTACATGGTTTAATTATCTCACATCAATAGCTACATGGTTGTCTTTTCACCTGTTGCACAAATGATTTGTTTACACAAGCGACTAGCATCATATTTTAGTTTTCACTTGTATCAATAGAAGCATGTTTTAGTCTCAGATAGACCTGTCAACAGGTATCCGGAAACACAGTTATCCATTGCCAAGCAATTACCCGGGCAGTAAAATTGTGCCCGGTAAACCGGGAAAATGTTGCTGCAATGTCCAATACCAATGGTGGTCCAACTGCGACTCTTCTGTTGACACATTTCGTCTCGCGAACAATTTATCAAATTAAAACTTAAAGAAATAACTGTCAACCGGAAATAAAACGTGGTCCTGACAAACTTCAATGCATTTTAATACACCTTTTGTTTTGGAACATGAAACAAAAATTTAACACAAAAAGGTTTTGGTTCTTTGCATTGTTTAAATTAGCAAAAAATACTGCAATGCAGAGATTTAGGAAGGGCAGGAAATGTCATAAACGACCTTGGCTTTGGCTTTGAAATACACCAAAAACATTGAGACAAGCCAATGATGTTAATCTAATTCCTCCTCACTCACTCCTTTTCTCTACTCCTATCCCCGCCATATTTTTTTTTTTTAAATCACTGTTGAAACAAAAATAAATGTTGGGGCCTGGGTCCACTCAGTTGGAGCAAGTCCTGGAAAGTTTGGTTAATTACAACAGTTCTCAGCTCTGAACTAGAAATAACCTGTATTGTCATCACACAATTTCCGCCCTTTATCTTTGAAAGATTTTGTTTAGCCCCATCCCCCCATAAAAATCCCTTTGGTACCACTCTACTTCTACTCATTGTTTTTACACCACTGTACTGAAGTAGTATTTCTATGTCATCATTTTTACATCACTGATTCATTACATCTAAATTTGCATTTCCATATTAAACAAAGCAGTACATGTAATGCTAATTCATGACTGCAAAAATTTTAGGTTTTTTGAATGGGTAACCAGGGGCCAGGGTAACCAGGGGCCAGGGTAACCAGGGGCCAGGGTAACCAGGGGCCAGGGTAACCAGGGGCCAGGGGGGCCAGGGTAACCAGGGGCCAGGGTACTTGTTCAAAATTTGGTACCTGGGCAGCTTTTTTCAACAATATTGACAGCTCTAGTCTCAGATCTCTTTTGTTTAAAAATATTTCTCACCTTTCACTTGCAAAATATTTTTGTTATCACCTGTCACTAGCCACTTTTTACTCGAGTTGGGGTCAAAACTTCATCAGTAGAGGAACCAGGGGAACGTACTCTCTTTGAGACAAAAGAAGAGAGAGAACTCAGTGTCAGGTTACAGACCATTGAAAAAGAACTTGAAAAGTTTAAAATCCCCCAAGAGATGGAGGTAGAAATTATATTGCAAATTATCATTTTCATGAATTTTTAAATTGTTCTTGTACAACTTGTAGTTCACCATGATAACATATTGTTTTGAGTCCATGTTTTTACCACTATTTCTGATACTTTGAAAGCACATCACAATCGCTTGACTTTATGATTTATTTCCTTATATTATAAATAATTACTTCTGGTTTCTGAAAATAAAGTATATACTATTGGGCCTTTTGAAAAAAAATTAATGTAATAAAATATATTAGCAAATATAAATTTATAAAATTGGTTTGCTAGAGAAAGTTAATTTTTTAATAAAATGTTAAAATGTTCGGCCATTCATTTTAATAATAAAAATTCTTACCAATCATCATCCAAGGATGAGGAGGAAAAACACCTTACGGATGAGCAGTTGGAGAAGCTTCTAGATGAATGTGTTAGAAACTTGTCCAGAACTTCTTATCTGGAAACTCCAGACTCCACACCCAGGTCATCAAATATTGATATTAACGTTTCTTGGTACAGTTGGACCTCTCTGAGTCGAACTCAAAGGGACCCATTAAAAGATTCAACTTACAGAGTTTTCAAGTTAGGGAAAATGGTGTATTGGGCACAGATTATCAAGGACAATGTTGATATTGAGGGGGGGGGACAACCATACCGGCTGGTAGGCTTTACAGCTAACTTGCTTTGACATACTGACACAAGAAAATGAGAGGACACACCTTCCAGCCCCTCCCCAACTTTTCTCCCTCCAAATTTGAACAGGGAAGTAAGATTTTTCTTTTAAAAAGAGTCACATCATGCAGCAAAGGGACGCGAATTAGTTCCCCTTCTTCCAGACAGTCCTTTATCTTGGTCATTTTTGGTACTTGCAAGAGTCGCATAATCCCTTATAGAATGCACTAAAATAAGAATTTGCGGATCGACGGAACTCGTTTTCTGAAATGTCACCCCAGAATAATAACCCAAACACCTTGGAGGTTGGAAAGAAAAAATCTTTGATTAAAGGAGATCTAAAATACATTAGTCTTATGACATTTGGCCATTACCTAACAATTAATTCGATATTGGGAGGTCTTTGACTTAGGGAAGTTCGACTTAAAGAGGTCCCACTGTATAAGCTCACACTCTATGCCTCTAATTTCTACTTACTGGTACACACAGTCTTGTTAAAAGTTCTTTCTTCTAACTCCATTACTGTTTATGTTTTGGATTGGATGGCTTAAAATAACTGCTACAGATTCATTAAGGTGTGCCTTTAAAACATTTTTTTATCATTCTGTAAATTTTATTGTGTCAATATCTCAGGTCCCAGTTGTCCTCACGCCAGTATCTCATGGAGAATCCACCACTCCTAAGTGAAGAGCAGTTACAAAAACTTCTGTCTGAGGCTCACTTTCCACTGAGCAGTAAACTTTTAGCACTCAGAGAAGATGATGAAAAGATTCTGGAAGGTAGAGATTTAATAACAGACCTATCAAGAGTTAAATCTATTGAGTGATTAACACTGAAATATCTGCCCTTGCCCCCCCTCCCCCATTTTTAAAAACTGGCCTTCAATATTAATTTTTTTTTCCTACAGTGACATGATTCAATAGGAATACTAAGTTTTGATGTGTCTGATATTAAGTTAGTTTGTTATCTTGAATTTATTTATTCTTACATTCTTCTCCTTTTTTTCAATAAATAATAACATAATTTAAGATTTATACATGAAATTCCCCACCCCAATAATTTTTTGCTATTACAACTAGATAGTAGAAAGATTACTGACCTAAAATTGAATTACAATAATAATGCTTTATCTTACAGAAGAGGGAGATGTTGAGACAATACAAGCAGAAACCTGGAAAGCCATTAAAGACACTAAGCCTGGTGAAGAAATCGATAGTGATTCAGATGAAGAAGACACGATTGTTGCCAGCAAACAAATCAAGTCAGCAGACAAATTGTTACACAACCTTGAAAAGGACAAGTCATCAAATAATGCTGCAGACTTTTCTCCTCGCTCTAGCAGTGAAGCATATTTGTTTGACAGTGTTCATGATTCCTCTGACTCTTGTTCTAGTCCTTTTGGTGCATTCCATGCAGACATGCCTGACCACATCAGTTCAGTGAAAAAATCTGCCAGTGAAATCACATATTCAAAAAAGCCTGTTAATCATTTTAAAAGTTTACCGAAAATTTCTCTGTCCTCAACTGGTGAGGTGTCAAGGGTCAGTAGTCGGTCATCCACAGGTGAGTTGTCTAGAGTTGGAAGCCTGTCTTCCATGTCACAGGAGAGTTTTGACAATGAGACACTGAGACTCCCATATCTTTCACCTAATCATTTTTTAATTCAAGCTCAGCAAGGCCTGAATGATCAAGATGTCAAATTTAAAGTCTCCATGAATTCATCAAAAAAACAAGTTTCTGAGATGAGTGAAGGTGACATTTTAGATTTGGAGGAGCATTATGAGAATGAAACACCATCGGATAGAGGTCATATTCGGTATGCAAATGCTAATCCAAGACATGAATTGGTATTATCTAGCTATTCAGAAAGTGAAATCAATATATCTGCAAGTCAACAATTTCAAAAATCACCAGATGTTATTTTAAATCCAAATCCAAAATCAACCACTTGATATTATTTTAGAAGTTTATAATTTTTCAAACTTTTGTTAGATATATTTCTTCCATTTCAGGACTCAAGAGTTTTTATAAGTATTACTAAGTACTGAATTGGTTATCAGTTTGTTTGGTGAGATAGCCCTTTAATTCTTTAATAAAATTATTTTTTACAATGAATAATTTTTACTCTTTTTTAAATTCAAACTGTTTTTTTGTTTAACTTAATATTATATCATCAGATATATTAGAATGTTCTTATAGGATCACAGCTAGTGACTCTAGTCTTGTTTCGTCTTACTCGAACTTTGTAGGCTCAATCCTGCAATTGAGATTATTCACAATGATCAATTGTTTTAAAGGAGATAATACTTGGTTAAGAAAAAGTCTTGTTTTTTTAAATATAATTCTTTTTCTTAATACATCAAACCACCTAAAATCTCCCTTTTCTACAAATGATTATAATATGTTAGTTACCATTTTAAAATCCGTTAAAGAGTTGAATTCTCAATATGTATTTGAAACACTACTTGGCAAAGGCAAAAATAAATCTGAGAAATACTGAGAGAAGTCAAGAAATAACAATAAGTAGTTGATTTCAAGTTTAAAATGAAAATATAAATAAGGTCTTAATAATATTTTGGTGTAACAAATATTTGTGACTCCAAAACTGCCTGTGCCACTCATATTACTCCTCCAACTGATCACTAATGACTGAAAGATATCAAATGATAAGGCAGGCTTTATAATTATTGATTTTTTTCAATACAGATGCCCCATAAAAAAACCACAAAAAACTTGAAGTTGCATTTAATATTTAACAACAGCAAATTAATTAAACCAGCAACAGTTGCTGAAACGATAGTTTTTGAAGAATTCAAAATTCAGTGATGAGAAGAAAGCTGAGCTTCTGTATATCAGGATGTCTAGAGGCACATATTGAAGTCTTAATGATACATGTTATTTTGCATCTCAAAGAATGCGTCTAATAGGGAGATAAAGATAAGATTCTTGTACATTTAAATTAAAGAAGATAAAATTAAGAAGTGGACTAAGATTGTTGGTTTTGAATTAAAGGGGGGAAAGGTAGACCAAGAGAGTAGAAAGCGGGAGAAGTGTAAATTTGCTGGAGAATAGAAGATTGAGTAAGTGGAATGAAGGCATGGAAGGGAAGTTAAATGGCTTATGTGAAATGCTTACACTAACATTCATTGAAAGTGTATGGGACGTTTTGAGTTTTATAAAAGAGCAGTTGAAATGTGGAAGACTGGTAATTTTAGAAGTGGGTGTGGAAAGATGGAGAAATTAAAGGTGTGTGGAAAGTATTTTATACATGAATTCAGAGATAGTTTTCTATAAGCAGAATAAACGTCAATAGATTTTACTTGGATAGACAAACATTGAATGACGTTTCTCACAATTTGTGCCTGGTTTGGGTCCAATTTGTGCCTGGTTTGGGTCCAATTTGTGCCTGGTTTGGGTCCAATTTGTGCCTGGTTTGGGTCCAATTTATGGCTTCATTCTTTAATATATATATAATAATAAACAATTATTTTCTCGATTCTTTAATATATATGAAATAAACAATTACTTTCTCGATTAATTGTTAAAAATTTTAACGATTAAATTATTTTTTTAAACAATTAATCAACACACCACTTACGAATTATTGGAAGTCTGAAAGTAAAAAAAAACAAAAAAACTAAAAAATAGCGGCCATTAATTAATAAATTTCCTGACGATTTCTCGAACATTTTGGTTTTAAACTATTGACTGACGGGAATGTTCAAAATGTTGATATAGTTTGCCTATCATGGTTCTAACATTACGCCTACGGATCAAAACAAATGAAAAGCGTATTAAGCTAATTGCAGTAATGGAATCTTGCTCAGAGACAGAAAATGACGACAGCCCTTTTGATGAATTTATTTACTGCGTTGCAAATGGAGGGAAAAGTTCCTGAATCCATTAACCCTCTACAATGGTGGAAACTTAATGAACACCGATATTCGATAATGTCATTCCTTGCCAAGAGCGTTTTGTGCATACCAGTCACCTCAGTTCCATGTGAATGATTGTTCAGCTCGGCTGGTTATATTGTCAATTAGACCCAGTCATCACTTGAACCAATAACGTCAACACATTCTTTGCGTAGTTGTTTAAAAGATGACATATAAAGGAGACATTCCGGTGTTATTTAGAGTTCAAACAAGAACGTTAATAAGTGTTACTTATGACATCATAAATTATATATTTTGGCTTTAATCGAAATTAGCTATTAATTAATCGTTAATTTTTAAAAAGTTAACGATTAAATTTAAATTAATTGGTAACAGGGCTAATATATATATNTGTGTGTGTGTGTGTGTGTGTGTGCGTGCGTGCGTGCGCTGTGTGTCTGTGTATGTATATAATTTTTTTTTTTTTAAATCTTGACTATGAATGAATTCAATCCACATACCGTATGATCTAGTAACCTAGTTTATAGTTTCTCTACATGTTCATTGTTCAACGTAAAAGAAAATCGATGATTTTAATAAAATAGATATTTTAAAAATTAATTAGCGCATGTAGGCGAATGCATGTGCAGATAGCAGCACGCAGCTATACATCCACACTCATCTCTCTTATAGTGACTCAACTGTCCAATTGATGCAAGAGTGTATTGGTCTTGTGTAGCTTTCAGCAAGCTCACGCTGAGAGTTAACCGATAAAAGGGTCCCGACATAACGGCCCGGTAAAAACGGCCCCTGTCAAAACGGCCCCTGTCAAAACGGCCCCGGTCAAATCCGCCTCGGTCAAAACGGCCCTGCACTAATAATCAAAAATACACTTAAATATTACATTGGTATTTTTACTTTTCCAATTCAGTGTCAGGTTTAGTTCACAATAAACAATGTAATAACAGTTACTCTAAATGATATATGGTACCAAGTCGTTTAAAGAAAAGAAATAATACATTAACATCACAAGAAATAATTTTAAAATTTGACCACTGTCTTTCAGGGTGAAAAAAGTTGACAAAAAGTTAAAATGAAAAAAAATGTAAGTCTGAGGCCGTTTTGACCAGGGCCAAATTGTCATTCTGGAGACAGTTGTTTGCATACTGGTCCGTGGCTACAGAGTAGTCCCACAGTATCATTGGGCACGATTTGTTGGCGAGAGAAGGTGCAGCTCAGCCCCAACCAGATCGCACGATGACTGAGCTAGAGTTAAGAGCGTGGCTTAACAACCACTCCCAAGAGAATAGCTCCAAGGCTGGGAATAAGGAGACACGGACAGAAAAGCTTACAAGTCCATGCCGCGGCCAATAAAAAGCGATCCGTTGAGAGAACTACATTGTAACGATCAGACAATCATCACACAAATAAGTACTGAGTGACACTCGGAGAACCTGCATATGCTTGACTCAGAAGGGATATATTCTTCCCAATATGTGGCGACGCTGAGAAGGCGGTTGATCGAGTGTCTGATGGTGATCGCGGATTTGGACAAATCGTTTCCAAAACTTTGGAGAGTCATCTTTATGACAATATCCGCTTGATAAGGCTTTAATCACTAAATATATGCTCTCATTAATTTTGTTGTTGTTGTTGATTGGAAATTTCGATTAAAAGGATGAGGTCTCCGCATTTAGCAAATGTTATATCATCCTTTAAGTTTTCTATTAGTTTATTTGTGAGTAGCCTCTTTAAAAACACATTTTTTAAAAAAGTACTGAGCATTTGTAAATAATTTTGGACATCATTAACTTCATAATATACGTGTCTTATCTATACAAACAATATACGTGTCTTATCTATACAAACAATATACGTGTCTTATCTATACAAACGCTCTTTATATGCAGAAGATTATTGCTACAATCGTTTTCTGGTTTAGGTGACGCAGTCTTCATAGGCCACGGGTTTCACGCAGTGGCGTATCGTGGGTATGTGCCGCCCGGGGCAGAACCAAAATTTGCCGCCCCCCACCCCGAAAAAAATATGATTGCGCTGTAAAGTAAAGATAGTTATTATTAGTGAGTAATAATGACATTATAAATGTTTATTTTAGCGATAAAAAGAAACGCTTTATTTCTTTAATAAAATTGAAATTTTCTGTTTTTCCTGATTGCACAATCTTTTGTTCATCAATGTTTTCAGACGTGCCATGCTCAATAGCCAAAATTGAAATAGAAATATATTAAACAATTTTGACTTAATCGTTACTGATCGTAATTTTTTTTTCATAATCTTAATTTTAGAAAAGCTATTTGAAAACCTTACATCACTCAAGGCAATTGTAAGCAATGTTCAAATTAATTATATTATTTTAGGCAAGGTAATTTCGAGCCTAAATATCTTAATAAACTTTAATAAATCAACTGGGCTTGAATTCATTAATTATTAATTAATTTTTTTATTTTTTTACTTGTGAGGTTAAACAGTTTTTGCTTGACAATGTCATTTGAATACTCTTATTTGAATACATTTCAAAGTCCAGCAGATGAACTGGTGAACGAAAATTGTGTCCGTGTCCTAAATTCTACATATCTGCTACAATTTCACGCGAATTTCTACAGAAATTTCATATTATGAATAATAGAACTTTCTTCTCAACTGTTTTTCCTAAATAACATGGATACATATTTTGTATCACAAAAATTTGCTCTCTGCTACTTTGACTTGAAGATTCTGTTAAAAGGATGAGGTCTCAAAATAAAATTTTATCAAATGTCAAAACATCCTTTTAGTATTCCATTAATTCCCCTGTAAGCATCTTCTGCTTAGCATTTTTCTAGCACTGAAAATCCTACATGTGGAAGAAAGTCAGCATTCCCGAGCCTGCGCTCTTCATGGGGCTTCCCGGAAAACCCCCTCAGCTCTCTGGCCCTAAGAGCTGAGAAGCTTCTAGAAGCGGCCACCTGGGCGTCCAGGACACAAGGTTGAAAACACCATCCACTAAGTTGACCTCCCAAGGGAGGGGTGGAATTTTCCCTACTTCGACTCGCTATCACTTTGGCGCCACCCCAGCAAAGCTTACAAGTCTCAATAGTTTAGACCGCCGCAATGCAGGGATCATCACTGCCAACCTAGGGTTTAACCCCCACCGGAAGTTTTCCTAAGAGCTGGCGTCCAAAGCGTTTCCTAGCGGTACCTTTTGCTAATCCGTGCTGGCGCTCCTGGCCCTAAACCGGCACCACTCAGTGGCGTTGCTAGTTAATTGAGGGGGGCGAAACGGTCGCTTCGGAGTAACCCTACCCTCAACGGGTACTTTGGTTTTCATCATCGGCACTAAGCACTACTAAATAATTTCGGGCATCTTTGACATAGCTTCGAAAATAAAAAGATTTTATTGTGACTAGCAAAATCTGTTGGTCTGGTGAGCTTTTTTTTCAGCCTTGTTTTTTCTGTAGCTTTCAAAATAATCTCATAATGGTTCTATTGTATATTCACTATTTTGTATCCTGAAGCCTTGCTTGTAAAGTAATTAGATATTCCAAACGGTGTATGAGCATGAATAAGAATGCGTAACATCTTTCTAGAGTACTAAAATAGAAAATTCGTTTCAGTTTGAGTATTTAAACAAAATAGATATAATGAACTGTTTGAGCGAGATTTGACAGTGAGATTTTAAGTCATTGTGTCTTTCTTAAACGCCTGTATACTTTCCAGCCATGAAGAAGAAGTATTAACACATGATGATCCTCTGTAGTCCATTATTATAAGATCGTCATTTATTAAAATCATTTCGGAAATGTCGTAAGCAGATTCACTTCCACTTTAACGAAGTAGTTGAAAGATTCTACAATGTCTACTTATTTTATTTTCAATCGTTACATAACGCACACCTGGACTTGTTTGGTGATTATCTTATCTTATATGTTACAGACGCTCCTTCTGTACAGAAGATTATTGCGTCCTACGTATTTCTATGGTTTGTGTTTAGTCCTGTATTCTCAGTGGCGTAGCGAGGGGGGGCAGGGGGGCGAATGTCCCCGGGCGCCACGTTAGGGGGGCGTCAAAATGAGTATTAAAACTCATTATTTAATTTCATTTTAATGTAAACTAATGTATCCCAAATACGTTTGCAAGATTGAATATTGGAGCTCCGAACATATCTTTATTACAAAACAGTTGTTAAACATGATTTAGGCGCCCCCATTGAGCGTTAAGGGGCGCCATTCTACTCATAAATAAATGAAACATCCTAATGTAGGATTGCTGATGTGTTTTTTTAATTTAAAAAAACTGTGAGTTGATGGTAGTGAGCAGTAAGAGACCAATACGATTCTTTTAATAGAGCTACCAGAGACGACACTAAAGGCAACCAAAATTACCAAGACAAGAAAAAGGAGTGGCTTAAAGCAGTGGTTCTCACCCTGTGGTCCACTGTAGGATTAATCGAGACAGACTAGCAAGTAAAAGAATTAACGCAGACTTAAATATATTTCTGATCTGGCCATAATGGTTTTTAATTTTATCAAGCTCGTCAATTAAATTCTCGTCTCTTTGATTTCTTATGCTCGAATATGAATTTTGAACGTTAACAGTTACTAATGTATACTGAAGTTCGCTGGTTATCTGACTGTTTTAATTACGCGATGACGTAAGAGATTTTCATGTAGAAATAACTCAAAGCTTGTTGATAGTTTGAACCATGGCTAATGGGTTGCTGTTCTGGCTTACTTGGCTGAAATTTTTGAAAAGCTCAATAAACTTAATTCCACTCGGCAAGGAAAGCAGATACATTATATGACTCTCAGTGACAGAATGTCTGCTTTTACGAAAAAGCTTGATCTTTGAAAAAAAAAATTATTTCAAGGTAACTTTGAGATGTTTGATAAATTGTACGAAATCACCGAAAAACCAGAAAATGCAGAAATAATTTTTAGTAGTGGCCCGTAGTTAAGGCACAAATTTTTCAAGTGGTCCTGGAATCTCAAAATGTTGAAAACCACTGGCAAACAGAATGGTTAATACACGTCCCTTTGCTGCATGCTGTGACTCTTTAAAAAGATAAATCGTACTTCCCCAATTCTCATGTGGAGGGAGTAAAGTGGGAAAGGGTAGGGAAGGTCTCTCCTCTCACGGGCTTGTATCAGAGTGTCAAAGCAAGTTGGATTCCTTTCATATGAAACATCAGGCACCGCCTTTCTTTCCTGTCCATCGTCGATAAAAATTGTTGCTCAGTAGGATCAACTGTTAGAAAAAAACACCAACAAAATGCCCGAGAAAATCTAGGTGTAGTATCTTATTTATCACCGGAAATCCAAAATGAATTTATCCACCTACTTACATCGACTGTAAGGAATCAGCTGTTGAGTGAAATCAGAAAACACAAGTACTACGGTATCTTACTTGACTCCAATCGATCTAGGACACCGGAAAAGCTTTCTCAAGTCATCAGATTTGTGGATGTGGATTACAAACTAAAAAGTAACTATCAAAGAATCATTTTCAGATTTTGCAAAGATACATTCCAAAGACGCAAAAAGCCTTGAAATAGTTATCGTAGAGAAACTGGAATCTAATAGCATACCACTATCCGACGGTCGGTCACGATGTTGTGACAATGCTTCTGTAATGACCGGGAGCGAAAATGTGCTAGAAATCACAAATCATTGTTCATCAACTGTGGCAACCACAGCTTAAAATTTAGCAAGAGTACACTTAACTAAACATGATCCAGTTGTTATCACGTTTTTGGAACAGTTAAAAGTATACATTTATGTTTTCTCCCTTTCAACAACTCGTTGGGAAAAAATTAAAAAAGAGTTGTGCCAATCACAATGAAGAGGGAGTCTGAAACACGTTGGATTGCACGATCAGAAGCTGTTATAGCAATTTATGAAGGACTAGATGACATGGCAGGGCTGTTGGAAAAATTATCAGAACATACAAATATGACGCCTGACACCAGAAGTGATGCAGAAGCTTTGCTGGTAGGTATATAAAACTTTAACTTCCTAGATTTTAAACATTTCTGGAACATCATACTTGATAAAATTGATAGTGTCCAGAAACGGTTCCAGAATCCTACTGTGAGTTTCAAGGAAGCTTAATCTGATCTTGAATCGCTTGAGCAAGAAATTGTCAACATTCATGTTAGTTTGAGCCATGTTGCGGTAGACAATGGGAAAGAAGTTGCACAACTTGGAGAATCGAGTTTGACAGAAGATTATACGACATCGGAGGATGCCTTCGAGAATTAAAAAGAGATGCAGAACTTTCTCCATAAGAAGAAATTGCACCTGCTATGAACAGCGAAATTGATAAACCCCAACAGGAGATATCAATACGGATTTTACGTCTTAAACAACCTAAACAACAAATTTGGATTTTTACTAGTTACTAGACGTCAAATCTCTTCTTGCTGAAACAAAAGTCGATACGCTTCATTATAATTGCTTAGATTTTGCTAATTTCTACGAATTGTGTACAGAAATCAAAGACTAAAAAATGATGCTCAGTACCCGGACTGAAGTTCTACCGGAAACTACTTTGGATCTTCTAGATTTTATTGTTTCATATGGAGATGACTTATTTCCGAATCTGCGCATTTCACTTCAAATACTTCTAAAAATTGCTGTTTCAACTAAAAGCTGTGAGCGGTCCTTCAGCAAAGTAAACCTTATTTTGTCTTAATTACGTGCTTCAATGGATCAAGATCGTCTGGATGATCTTGCACTCCTTAGCATCGAAAGAGAACACTTGAGAATATCAATTTTAACAGCGAGATTGACGACATTCAAATCAAGGAAGATCAATTTATTTTAGATTATGTCTATTCGAGTCATGAATAATTAGTAGAGTATTTTTTTTTCAAATAAATTGTTTATAATCGTATAGAGAATTATTAGTCTGTATTGTATTTCATTAAAATATCATTTGCTTCAAAAAATGAACCTTATAAACTGTAAAATTTCAAATTTTTCTTGGGGGCTCAGTGAGCCCCCAGAATTTTTCGGTCCGTCAAGGGGCGCAGAATTTGTGTCTTGCCCCCGGGCGCACATGACCCTAGCTACGCCACTGTGTATTCTTACTAGAGTTTTAAAAGATGATAAAGTGGTGGCTTTCCTGGTTTCTTCAGGCAACCCATTCCACGCCCGAATACCGGACGGAAAGAAAGAAAACTTGTATGTGTTTGTTCTTGCATATGGAATAAGAAAGGTGTTTTTTATCTTTATGTCTATTTGAGGGTTGTATTAGGTTATCTTTGTGTTGTATTTCTAAATTAGAATTAATTGCCTTATGTATAATTACTAATTTACTCTTGGTTCTTCTATCCTCTAGTGTTTCAAGGTTTAATGATTTAACTAATGGTGTTACTCTTGTCAGTTTTGAATATTCTCCAGTAATGAATCTGGCAGCTCTTTTTTGTATTTGTTCTAACTTATCAATATTTTCTTTGGTGGATGGGTCCCATACTGAAGATGCATATTCTAGTATAGGTCTCACCAGGGTGAGATAGCATTTTAGTTTTATATCTTTGTTACATTTGTGAAATATATGAAGAGCTATCGAATGCAGTGTAAATATTGGGTATCTTGTTCTTGAAAAAAGATGATTTTTCGCGATCTAGACTATATCTCTTAAAATTGCTATGAGTATGAGCTCAGTTTGAATTTTAGATGACACTTTTTAAAAAAACATTTTTCACACGATGTTCTGAGAGTGCTCGATTGTACTGGGCAAGCAAATGCATTGGTTCTGGAATATTGCCTTTATTTGCAACAGTATTGTCCTCTCTGTGACCGAAAAAAAAATCGCTAGGATTTAATAATGTCAAAAATTCTAACAAAAATGTCCTGCCAGTTTGTTTTGTTTTCTTTTACAACTTATTGTTGTCTTCGTCAATTCTTTTTTATCCAATTTCTGATCCTTTCCAATTTTAAAAAGTCTTTGGAAATGTTGAGCCCTTGTTCATGGGTGTCTACGCTTGGATATATAAATATGCATGCAAAGTTTTAATTTCATTAAATATAAAGCAATTTTGTTTATTATATTTGTTAATGCTTTTGTGCTTCAAATCAAAAGACATTCAAATAAAAATGATAATGCTTTTGTAGATTAAACCATGTAAGTACGCCAATAATTTTTTCCAGTAGTTTAATTACGTTAAAATCAAACTTGAACCTAATATATATACTAGAACAATATTGTCATATTCGTTTGAAGTTCTGGCATTAGAAACGTTAACGTGTATTATATAGTTTCTTTATTTCTTTGTATTTTTTTAATCTCTGCTTTTTATTTTAATTTATTTTATTAAACTTTACTCTAATGCTTTTAATTTAAAAAAAAAAAAACTAATTAACGAGAAATGAGCTGACCACCGCCCCCCTCTTTTTTATACACAATGTGCTGCTCAGAACTTTCGAATGTTTCATGTATAGTAAGTTTTGCTTTAACAACAAGAGCGGCTGTCAAATTTTAAGAATCATTTAAGCTACCACCACATCAAAGTTACATTCTAATACTCTAATACTTTTTACGTACTTTTCAGTACAGAAGCAATCGAATTTATATCCAATAAAGGATTGTGAAGTTTTGTTGATTGAAAAGTTCACATGCCTTAGGATAGTTCCTTTATTTCTATATTTTCTTTTACTTTTTTTCTTTTATTTCGATAAAAAGCTAGACTTTCTCATAATTTTTTTTCTTAGAAACTAATTAACGACAGGAATTTGCCGCCCCTGGTAAAATGACGCCAGGGCATTTGCCCCCACCCCCCTCGTTACGCCACTGTCTTTTTTTATTCATTATTTATTGTATTTAACTTTTCATTAACCTCATTTTGAAGAAGCTCTCACAGCTTGCATCCTTATGACAGTTGTAAATAATTTCAGAATTAGTGGTATTATATTAGTCAGGGTAACTTCGAGCCTAAATATCGTAATTAACTAGGATAAATCAAGTAGGCTTGAACTTGAATTCATTTTTTTTAACCGTGAGGTAGGATTTAAAAAAATACTATTTGTTTCATGATGTAAAGTAAAATATTTTGAACCTGAATACTTTTATTTAAAGGCTAAACTCCAAAGTTTCTAAATTCTGTAATTTCCGAAATCTCAAACGAATTTCTACATTAACAGCATTCTTCTCAACTGTTTTTTTTTTCTACTGAACATTGCAAAATATTCGCGTTGATAGTTCTAAAATTTGCTCCCTCGTTCTTTGGCTGGAAGGTTCGATCAAAATACTTAAGTAGTCCATTAGTTTCTCTAGGAGTTGCCTCCGCAAAGCATCTTTTAGCACTATAAATTCAGTTTCAGTTTGAGCCCTTTGTTTTAATGAACTTTTTGAGCGAGATTTTTTACATTGAGAATTATTTGCCGCTGATAGCCTTTGATTGGCTCATGTTTCAAGTTAATAGAAACTGAGTACAGTAATTTTTATCGGCAGTCAAATTTGAAGATTCAACCAAGTTATCACCACATAGTGTCCCGTTCTCATACTACTTAAGACTGGTTTTCAGTACAATAACATTAGTATCAGAAGAATTTATATACAATGAAATGTTTGAAGTTTAGGCAGTAGAAACGTTCATATTCTTTAGGATGGTTCCTTTGATTGATTCATTTTACTAACATATTATTTTGCTTTTCTTTTATTTCGATAAAAAGCTCGACTTTCTTATAAAATGTTTATTGTTAGAAACTAATTAACGACTTGGAATTAGCCACCCCTAGAAAAGTGCCGCCCAGGGCATTTCCCCATTGCCCCTCCCCTAGCTACTCCACTGCCGCAACGAGCATGATCGTCGAGCATAGACAGTATAGCGCTATAGTAGAAAGAATTTATTTATTCATTCAAACCACTTCACACCCCCCAGAAGTGGTTTGCCTCTCCGTGGCCTGGGGGATGAGTAAGGAAGCGGAAGTGACTGCGACCTGAAACTAATAACCACGGCGCCTTCGCCAAACACAGGCACCGGGACCTTTCGTAATAACGTTAGGATGGGCTAGACCTCACCGTGAGGTCCGGTGCTGGGTACAGGAGCAGGCCTATACCCAACATTGCCCGGCTAGGAACGCCGAAGACCGGAAGACTCTCTGGGCAAGGGGCGAAACGCACACGAATCACCCTCAATGAGTTGAAGATTTCTGCCTACTCCCTCTCTTAATTAATGGTTCTAATTTCGAAAAAAGCAGGTCTTGGAATGGACCTTATAAACCCCCAAGTTCCGGCTAATGATGGTATTCTGGCTGGGGAAGATACCACTCCTCTAGGCGTGGTGACGAACGACAGGCCATGTCCTATCGGTCAACCGGCGACTGACCGTCTTGGTATGAGTGCGAAGGGCCATCCTGATCAAGCCCTGGTAGTATTGCAATTGAATGTCTGTGGTATTAGGCAAAAGGCGCACGAAGTAACTAAACTACTTCACGAAAGGAATGTGGACGTAGCACTATTCCAAGAAACGCTTCTAAAGGGTAAGCCGTTTCACATAACTGGTTACTCGCTATACCATTGCAGGTGCGACCGGCGATGCCGGGGCCTTACCACAGCGGTCCGGAACGATGTAACGGTGGAATTGCTCGAAGCCAAATGCTACAGCAACACTGACACCTTAACTGTGAGGGTGTACAAAGGCGACGTTGGCTTTACAATAACGAACGTGTATAATACGCCCAGGAACCCAATGGCGCTTCCAATTGGGGAAGACGTCACACTAAGTCGTACAATAATAGCAGGAGACTTTAATGCACAGTCTCCCGACTGGGGCTACACCGAGCGGAATGCGTCGGGCCGATATATCGAGGATATCTGTATTGGCACGAACCTGATCAGATTACAAAACGAGCACAGCGAGCCGACGCTGCTGCACACGGGACACAGCACGGAGTCCCGCCCAGATCTAACGCTAATCTCAGCGGACCTAGAGTCCAGGCATAGACTGGAAGTACTGAAAGAGGTTGGAAGCGACCACCTCCCAATACTGATTGAGTTTGTGCTTGGTGCGGATAAACCTCGATTTGACAGAAGGCATTGGCAATTCCGCAAGGCC
>MUZC01004414.1:520334-572787 GCA_002072015.1 Radix auricularia | reverse complement strand
ACGGACCATTGTCCCATACGAAGCTACCTATACAAGTTTGACAACAGAAGGGAACTGGCCTGTCGATTGTGCGGCTGCCCGGAGGAGACGGTGGCCCACGTGCTGGAGTGTTGCCCCGAGTTGGACGGGGCTTTAGATGGTGAAGTTCCAACACCTGCAGAGGACTACCTCTACGGCGATGCCCGAATGTTGAAGCTCGCCTGCGAAAAATTGAACCGGGTTTTAAGAGCCTAACGGCTCAACCCAACAGAGAATGTACATTCATTCATTCACACCCATCGTAGCTGGATATACTCAGGAACGTATCCGTGCCTTCACCAAGACAGACTCCAACTGCGACTCCTCAGTGACCACAGAGACTCGAACCCGTGAATCTCGGTACTCGACCCATTTATATCTTATCTATGGTTTGTAACAGTCCTGCATTATTTATTAGAGTTTTAAATGTTGATAAAGTTTTGAATTTCCTGGTTTCTTCAGGCAACTCATTTCACGCCCGAATTCCGGATGCGAAGAACGAATATTTGTATGCATTTGTTCTTGGAATAAGAAAGGTGTTTTAATCCTTATGTCTGTCTGAGGGTTGTATTAAGTTATCTTTGTGATTTATTTCTAAATTAGAATTAATTGCTCTATGTATGATTGCTACTTGACTCTTGGTTTTCTATCCTCTAGTGAATAGTGTTTCAAGGTTTAATGATTTAACTAATGGTGTTATTTTTCGGTTTTGAATATTCTCCAGTAATGAATCTGGCAGGTCTTTTTTGAATTTGTTCTAGTTTATCAAGGTTTTTTTTGTTTTTTTTTGTGTGTGGATGGGTCCCATATTTTACAGAGGATGCATAAGTACAGGTCTCAGCAATGTGAGATAACATTTGAGTTTTATAACTCTATTTCAATTACATTTGTAAAAGTTTCTTTTTATAAAGCATAATGTTTTTTTGATTTTTTAATAACTTCATTGACAAGGGGATTCCATGATAGTTTCTCATATATTATTACTCATAAGTAAGTATTTTGCATCTTTAGTTTGGGTTACTTCTTTTCCATGAATGAAATAGTAAAATAGTTTGAATTTATTTGTTTCTTTTTTTCTTCGTCACTCTTAAACACTTTTCTGGGTGGAAAAACATACTCAAGCCATTTATTTTTCAATATTTATATGTTATTCTAAATTCAAATACTCATAATAAATATATTCAAAAGTGAATTTATGCAAACATTTCGCCCTAAACATTTTGTACTTTAACTTTTTTTTTCATTCCGGTTAATTTTTCATGTAGAGAATATTTCGTATTTCGACGTCAAGGCTGGTTTGTTGCTGAGAGTGAGAATACACTTCCGGGGGGAGTGTCTCTCAACAAATAGTTCATAGATGATGTTACCTTTTCCTATTAATTAATTATTCCAGTTCCAGTATATATTTAATCATTATTTTGAAATTATTTGGCTTTCTGTTGGATATTTGAGTTTTATCTGAAAGCTATTTCTCACATATAAAAATGGTTTGTTATTACAAGTATTTTAGTTTAGCACTTTTCTTGTTTTAATTTTAATAATCATTAATTAAATTAAATAATCGCCCTATTATTTTATTTATTTATCATGCCGCAAATTATGCCCATCGTCTATGCCGCCCTTCTTATTGTGCAGACAATTATTGCATCCACAGACCATGCCTTCTGTTGGCAAGTTATGCAGCATTCACATGCCACGGCTATAAGGGTACCACGCTATATTCTCAGCCGCCTTTGTTTCCGTATCTATTGTCATTGTTAGGTACCAATATTCATTCATTTATAAAAAATTATTTTATTTTATTCGGAACTGGGTGGACTCAGGCAGAGAACTCGTGGCCCAGGGAATGAATTCCTGCTTTTATGGAGATTCAAACATGTGACCAGCGGCCAGCCAGTCGAACGCGCATGCAACTTGTCTATCTTCAGTCATCAAAAACTCATTTATAGTCATTAAAACAAAAATCACTTTCAGTTTCAGCGTTGTCATAGTACTCATAGTCATCACACAGCATAGCCATAGCATGCCTCGATAGATAGTCTGATAAGTCAGAGTCTAAGTTAGTGTAAGACTACACTACACTCTACAGTCTACAGTCCACAGCATTTAGTAAAAACTCATACTCATAATAATAATAATTGACAATGACAATATCAATATGCATTGAGGTGTAAATTATAATGATGACAATGTCTTCACTTTGGGCGTGAAACTCCTTCAAAGTCATTTTCATATATGAATATGGCATATGCATTAGGCTTGGGAAAAACTCAAATAGTCATGAGAGATATGAAGTTGCTGTATGAGTAGCCTATGTATAAGTTTAACAGATAGGCCAATTCAATATGCCCATTGCCTATTAAATCATTGATTATTGATGTTATATATCACCGAGAGTTGCTAAAAGTTTTTGAAATCAAACAGCCATAATATTTAGTGATGTTATTCCAAATTACTACTTTTGGAATTAATTTAATGAAGAAAACATTACGTTTATTCCCAAAAAATTAATATTCTCTGATAAATATTGTAAGAATATGTACCTCAACTTCACTATTAACGAATCTGGAGTGCATGAAATTTAGTGCTAAAATAAAGTAGACGTAGTTGATTTAAATGAAATACCATTTACCAAAGGATTCTGAAAACGTTGCCAAGCTTGCCATTTAAATCCCATCAAGTGCCTGGACAGCATCATAAAATTATTTCTGACAAAAGGTCTCTTTTGCTGCCCTAATATCCTGGCTATATATAACCCGGTGCATGAATTTGCACAATGAAGAACAGTTTCAGGGGCAAGGCTGAGATTTCATGCTGAGTGTTTGAGTCCTTTTTGTTGTCCCTAAACTCTGGTTTTTGCAACTCATTTTTCAATATTCATCTGTTCAGATGAGGTATATTTGCATTTCCACCTCTGGCAGTTGTGTTGTCTGTCAATTCCTCATAACCCTTTTCCCTAAAATGGTCAGCAACTCAGTTTTAATCTAGAGGTGAGTGACTGGTTTATCTGGTTGGTTTCAGGCTGAGCATTTTTCAGTGGCATATGTAGAACTTTTGTCTCCAGGGGTAGTCTCTATTTTTTCCCCAATTCCTATGTCAATCAAATGGTTGTATTTACAAATTAATAAAAATAAACATAATTCAAATAATTATAATTGAGAAAAAAATTTAGGCAAGGAACTTTTTTATTATTGTATGACATATTTAGGCAGATAAAAAGGAGGCAGCATATGTATATGGAAACATATTTATATATTTACTATTCTAACTTTCATAGCAGGAAAAAAAGTGTATAATGCTCTGAAAATGTATATTACTTGTAATTCCTTGTTCCGTGGGCAATAAGGTCTTAAATCACTTATTGTGGAGTGAATAATATTTTTTATCAACTTCAGTTTAGAGAAGCTCCTTTGGCAATTAGCGACACTAAAATTAATTGTTACATTTTTAGCAGAATTACAATGTTTAGTGCACTATTTTCCAACTCAAACTGCTGAATAAAGTTTAGAAGCTCAAACATTTTGCCCCACCCCAACGTTTTGCCTCTTCTTTTAGTGCAGGTATCTCACTGCAAAATGTAAAGTAAAAAATAGTCCAACTTTAAAGTTAATTTTAGTATTAGCCTAGAGCTCATGTTGTAAAAATTAAGAAAAATTGGTATGTGCTTGTATGAAGGAAAAACTTCACAGTTAAAGCTAATTACATTTTCAGATTGCAAATAATTTGACAATGCTGAATTTTTAAATTCTAGTCAACTAATGTCAGTGTCTGTGACATGTCTCAAGAGGTTATTGATCTGCTAAAGAAATTTAAACTTCGAAAAGAAAAGAATGTTGCAGCTATTGTCTGTAAGTTGGCTTATGTTATGGGCAAATATTTATGATAAATAAAGATTATTATATGAAATTTATACAATAGTAATATTTTGGCATGAATAAATTTCAATATAATTAAAAATATCACTGTAAATGTTTAATTATTTTATCATATGCGTCTTTGTACTGGACTAGTGCTATATTTCAAACCATCCATAAAGACAATCCAGTTACCTTCATTGCTGATTGACTCAACTTCCTGACTTTGGAATAAATAATACAAGCGCATTTCTCATCTAAAAACTTTTAAAGGCAAAGAATTATGACATACAAAATAAACTCCATAATTTTTAAAGAAACAATTTGTTTACACATCAACAAAAATTCATTCTTACCTATTCTCCATTCATTGTGTAAATTAAGTGGTTTGACTTTTGACTGTCTGTGCCGAAATGAAACAGACACAGTAATTCAGTAATTAATTAATAATTGTGACTGAATTAGGCTCAATTTATATGACACAAATATATTATATATATGAACACCCTAGGGAGTCACATATTTCTAGTTAATTATCAATACTTATTAGTTAAATAACTTGATTAAAAAAATTGTAGGGAAAAGAAAAACCCAAATCAGATCAGATCTTTAGTTACAGCACCAGCTTAAGTTCTTAGTTTAAGGTGAATATAATACATTCAATGTTTTTATGTAACTGGCAACAGTTCTTCATTATATTTGTTTTCTTACAGAAACTTTTTAGTTTAAAAAAAAAATTAATTAAAATGAATGATAAGCATACTCAAGTATTGAATGAGTTGCAGTTGACCATTAATTAACATTACAGTTGCTATAAACATTTTTATGTTTAGGTACCTTATTTTTGTATCTGTAGAATAGCTATACCATTTTCTTGAAGAAAATATTTTAAAATCTTTTTTGAGTAATGAGGAAAATGAAATTATTTACAATATATTTATAAGAACTTCTTTGCTAAAAATTTATTTTATAGCTTTTCTAATAATTTTTTTTTTAGTGAAAATTGACAAGGCTTCTCTGAAGATAGTACTGGATGAAGAATATGACGTAAGATTTAAAAATGATCAGAAAGCTTCAAAGATTTAATTTAATTAAAGTATGACTAAGGAGAGATAGGTTAGAATTACTGAAGTATGTGATTTCATCTAAAGTTTAAAAAAAAATGATATTAACAAATTTACTTTAAATTAATCTTGGGATATCATTTTAAATTTTCACATCTCTAATTCGTTACATTCTATTGTAATTTTTTGCAAGTCATGTTGATCTATTTCCATAAGTTTTATAAATTATTTTCTAATTTATGCTACTAGTCCAATTGTTATCACAGAACATTTCAATCTCTGAGTTACAAGATGAGTTGCCACCACAGCAGCCCAGATATGTATGCCTCAGCTATGTGCTAAAACATGCTGATGGTAGAGTTTCTTATCCACTTGTCTTTATTTTCATTTCTCCTCAAGGTAAGTGGCTTTAACTTTTTTTCGAGGTATTTCATACAATTTAAAAATTGTTTCATCTTGCTGCCACATTTTCTACACTTTGAGACCCCCTGGTTGCACAAAATAAAAAGCTGCAATAAATCTACTTTTTCATGAAAAATCAGACAAAAAATATATAGAAGTATTGGCATAGTAATTATTAAAGGGGGGTGCAAAGTAGAAATAAGTCAAAACTTATTTCTTTATATGGAATGGAAACATTTTGATAAACTTGAAGGGGTTCAGAAACGATGTTGGCCTGCTAAAGGGATTCAATCTTTATTAATAGTAACCATTTAATGTACACTTCAACAATTATCCTCTTATGCTCAATCTTCCTGCATTATCATACTCGCCCATAAATTTCATTTCTTACAACTCCCACGCCAATGTAAACATTGTCTATTACCTGTGCCTAGTGTTTCCCTCCATTAAGTCTAGTTCATTTATAACACTTAATTCCATTACTTATGCTTCTTTGAGTTCCCATATTTAATATTTTTAATGTTTAAGCCTATGTTTGCATCATTATGAATATCTAACTATTAGGAATAAATCTATACTTTTTTTTTTTTAAGGCTGCAGTCCTGAACAGCAAATGATGTATGCTGGTTCCAAGACAAAAGCTGTGAAAGATGGAGATTTCACAAAGGTTAGATTTGAATAATCCTCTAATACACAATAAGCCAATTTCCTTTTCAAATATGAAGAACTAAAAATAAATATTTATTTAAAAATACAGTTTACTGATGAAAATTATTTTCAATTGATAAGTTTCAGTTAATCAAAATCAGTTAATTTTATTTGAAAAATAAAATCAATTAAATTTGTTCCCAGGTTATTGAATTGCGCAGCTTGGATGATTTGACAGAAGAAACAATACTCGACAAGCTAAAGTAAAGCTTTACTTAGTATACCAATTCAGTCTGTATTACAAAAAAAAGTGTGAATTATATCAAGAAATTTGGGCTCACTTCCAATGACATTATTTCTCCATATTTAATTTTCATCCTTAATTTGCTTATTTTAAGCCTTATGAAATGCATGTAACATTTGCCTCTTAGGATAGAATGACAGAATAGCATAAATTACTTTGTTGAAACTGAAAATAAAAGATAGCGAGGATGAAATTAAATTTTTAATATTTATTAGTAGTTGATAAATATCACAACATTAAATTAATGTTGACTGAACATTATAGGAATAAGGCAGCTATTTTTTAAATTTAAATAAGAAAAAGTCTATACTTATTACTTGAACTAAATGCTGTATCATAGATTTCCTAAAATCTACTTTCACTTAGCATTAGGTTTTTATTTTCTGATCAACTTTTCAATTGTCTGTGTTGATTTGCAAGATGTTTCTAACTTGTGTGCATTATTTACAATAAGCCTGCTCTATGCCTTATTTCCTTTTGTTATATTTTTAATTTGTAAATATGCTAAACTTACAAAGCCATTCTGTTTTTTTCCAGAAGTATGAATGCACAATTTATCTATACAACACTATTGTTGTATGTAATCTATTTTAAAAAAAATATTTTATTAAAAATAATTATTTAAAAACCTATTAAGATTGTTTCTTAATATTTAAAAAAAAAAATCAATAATATTACAATTAATAATAATACATTATATAAATTTTAATTAAATGGAAAATACAAGGTATTTTTATTTCAATTAAAAAAATATATAATTTCATATGCAAACATTTTCAAAGATTTTTTATTTGAGAATTCATTTTAATAGCACAATGTATTGATCACATTTGTTAAACATGTATAATACATATAAATATAATATGTATTATTTATAATAATTAATATCAATTTTTTTTTGGAGAAATGAACACTCAAAAAATGAATATAAATCATTAATGATTACGTAGAAGTAGAAGAAAAAAATTTGTTTGCATCAATCCAATCTTCCATAATTGACATGACAGTGACCAATTAATGTAGACATTTAGATAAAATAATAGTAATAAAACCAATGACAAGTCATTTCATCTTATCAATAACACTTGAAACATGATTTCTCAATATCTGGTAAATATTTAATAATCAAAACAAGTTAATTATTGAATAATCTAGTGGCTTTTGAATGACCTTGTTCACTAAAAATAGATTGCCAGTCTACCAATCAAATAAGTCAAATTTCTTAGCTACTAATAAATGAAACTGGTCACTTCAACAGAAGTAGAACATTTTCCTCCCTGCAATCATCCAATTTTAATTGGCATGATGCTCTATACAAGGAAACACATTATTTTCACAGTTTATGTAATATGGGGGCCATTGCAAGGTTGTGCAGGAATCAAGAAAATAAACGATCACTGTTTTGTTATGAATGAAGATTATACAATCTAAAGTTAAAAGGTCAAATTGATAAAAATACTGAATGTTAAGTAACAATTCTGAGACAAAATGAACAGTAAAATTTAAGAAGCACTGAAGAATAAACCACAGAAACGTATTCACATGTAAATGCTTTTATCATTTACAAGTACATTAGCAACATAGACACAAAAATTTATTCAGAAAATTATTAAAATCTGTGTAAAAATTAGTACAGGTTTTTAGAGGTTAAAAAACAGATATCTAGTTAAGTAAATATAGGTAGTAGTAATAAATGCATACACACAAGTTTAAAAAAAAACATTTTAATTTTAAAAAATACTTTCACTTTCAGTAATTAAATAAGAAAGACATAGTTATTTTTATGGTTGCACATTCGCTAAGAGTCAGCTACATCACCGTTATCAACAGAAATGACAGCCCACGCACCAGTCGTCATCCAGTCCTTGTCCTTTGTTTCAACTTCTTCTGCTTGCCCTGGCTGCATACCTACTACAACATCACTTTTCAAAGTGCGCAAAACACACAGTGGAGCTGGATGAAATCCTCTAAGGCTGAATGAAAAGTCTGTGGTTGTGTTCCACTGTAGATCCCCAACAAGTTTCCTGTAGTTGAGGTCTCCTTTAAATATAATTAAATCTGCTGTGCTTAAGTTGGTGTATAAATCAGGATAAAGTTCTTTCATTTGACTGTAGTCGTTAGGCAGAGTCCAAAAGTCACTAACTTCAATAACCCAGGAGCCATGCTGCAGGTAATTCTTCCACTTTTGGCTAAGCTTGCTGATAGCCAAATGATTCATGGAAGACATCTGCTTGAGTGTCCACATGAAATCTTGTTCAGTGACATCAGACACAAACCAAGGGATGGCTTTAACATGGAAGTGAATCTTAGCAACAAGGCCTGAGGCAATTAAGAATTCAGCTAAGCAGAGATCAGTAACAAGCTCAAACCCTGCATTGTCCAATATGATGTCCACTTTTCCTGGATAAAATTATAATATTTAATTTTTAAAAACATGTTGATTCAGAATTTTATAAATCAATCACTTATTTTTAATTAAAATTAACTAAAATGTTCTAAGAAGACAAATTTATAAAACAGCATTTTGATTTTAAAAATACATAAGATTATTAAGATTTTATTATATCTTAATACAAAATTTCAGTTTAATTAAAAAATTTCAAGGTTACAACAGAATATATCAAAATGTTAATTTTTATACATCGTATCTTTTTATATATTATCAAGTATTTCAAAGCATAAATTTATAGCAAATATTTTGATGTAAATAAATTCATATTAAAAGAAATAATTTTAAAAACGCATGCCTGTCAAAAACACTCTTCTTTAATTGACAAAGATCACACATTAAATAAAGTTACAGACCTGGCTGTCCATTGCGCCTCTCTAAAGCTCTAATTAAAATCTGGTAAACAACATCTGTATTGTCAATAAGCAAATAAGGCTTGAGTTTGGTCAGTTGTTCAAGTGGGCAGTGTTCTTGATGGTTGTCATTACCAGCAGAGATGGACAAATCACATTTATTACCCCATAATGAAACCTAAAGAAAAATATTTTTCTACTAAGCCAATGATCAGTGGGAAAAAAAAGACAATTACACTATTGGAATTGTTCAAATAACTCAAAGAATAATATTGTTGAATGCTTTGATGAAGTTTGAAGGATAACATTAACAATATAATTAAAATTATGAGTAACCAAAAAACTTTTGATAATTCTTCGTAAATTGTTTTAAATGCTGCTTTTTTTTTTTTTTTTCCATGTACCAGAAAGGATACTTGGTGTTATTTTAAACTGATGATAACTTATTTGACAAACCTGAAAAAATTCTGAAAAATATTTTTTCCTATTTAATTCAAGAAAATTAATCTCTAAATCTTCTAGTGCTTCCAATAAGTACATCGTAAGAATAGATGTTGCCTGATAGGAGTTCAAGAATGCTGACTTCTTTTGTTCTAGAAAAACATCAAAGCCTTTGAGTTTGTTGCTGTGAAAAAAAAAGCTTTTTAATATTAAGTTAAGACTACAACAATTATTTAATCAATAGCTGATATAAAAGAAAATAAATAAGTTTGTAGATTCAAAGACACAATGTTGCAGCTTGATTTAATTACATAAACTAATTTATAACATTTTCATGTCTTCGTCTTCAGTATTAAAACATTATAGTTATATAATACAGTACAGTGAGTAAATGGTAGATAAAATTACAAAACTCAATAAATTGCCCAAAAGAAATAAGATAACATTTGTATAGTTATGAGGATTTTTACGAACACTAATTGGTACAACTTATTAACATTAATTAACAACATTTATTGTTTATTTCTAAAATAATGTAAATCAAGAACAATTATTTTAAATATAATTAAAGCAAATAAATAACCTTTTTTTTTTTACTACACTGTAGATATTTAATTTTGTGCCATTAAATAATTCAATACTCTAACCAAGACAACACGTGCAACTTTAGATAAAAGTTCCACTGAAATATTTGATTTCTTATCATTTATTCTATGACATTTTACATGGTTTCCAGCAAGTTATGATATAGAGTGCAACTTTACACTAAATACATACTTAAATGGAAAAATATGATTTGAAACATACTCTTTGTACTCTTTTTCCAACAGAACATCCCACTTTTAGGGGTGGGGTGATGTCATATTGGAAGGGGGTCTAAGTTTTTGTGACAACGCGTGACAAGGGGGGGTGGTGAAAAATCGCCCCAAAATTGCGTGATGTCATTTATGGGCAGCCCCATAGATAAGATGACATCTTACAACTACAAATTTTTGAGAGAAGTCTTTTTTAAATAAAATATCAAATAAAACTAAAATCAGCCACCATAAGTAGCAAGACTTAACTTTCTTTTGTGCAACTTTTGATTTATTTGAGTCTCATTTAGATATTGTAACCACAAACTGATACAAAATGGCAGACAGAGGAAGAAAGGAATTTTTATATCTTTCAGTCCTAACTCAACAATCAGTAAAAGGTAAAAATGATCCCAAATCAGCTGAACTTTGCAATCAAGAAGCGTAATGAATCTTCCAACAACAACTTTTTGTCCCAATTTCTACTTCAAAAATGTAGTTTTTCTTCTTCAAGTTGAATCAAACATGATTACCTCAAGAGTGATGCTTCATAAATTCTGCGATACAAATAGCATTCCATCCAGAGCCAAGCACTGTCAAACCACTTCAAAGAATTTCCATTATGCTTTGCAACTTCTTTGTTTAGTTCTGCATTCCAAATTTTTGCATCTTCCCTTGAGTCTTGTAAAGGGGCTGCTGGTTTATTTGTCATGACCTCATATCGCAGCTGAGACATTGCACCAATCATAGTTTTCAGATCCTCCCTTCCTGCCTATGAGAAAACAAAAATAAAGAAATTCACACAATAAAAAAGTACTTATAAGGAAAACCATTTTTTTGTGAGTTGTATAATGTGGTCCATGTATAATGTGAACATGTTTTTCTTTGGGAAAAAAAAAGAGCAGATGAAAATATTAACCTCTCCACCATGATCTTCAGCAATTTTCTCTCTGTTTCTGTTCATGTAGTCAACAATTTTTGATATAATGACTGGGATCCGATCTTTCATGGTTGGGTAGGCAAATGAGCTGTAATATATAAATATAATAATACTTTAATAGCAATTTTTTTCATTTAATTTTTTAAAATACCTTTTTATAGATGCAAGTTAGCAATTCTCAAGCACGGAAACATGTGGTAAAATAGGGTTGAGTGTAATGTTACCCCCCCCCCCCCTTTCACACAATAAAACGCATTCCAAATCTAGTTTTTTAAAAATATATACAAAATCTTGTCTTATCTATACAGTCACTCCTTCTATACCAAAGGTCATTGCGTCAACAGACCGTGCCGGTCTGTTGGCAAGTGAAGCAGCATTCACAGGCCATGGCTATAAGGGTTCTATGCATACCCAGCCGCCTTTGTTTCACTAAGTAGTGTAAGGTACCCATTCGGAGCTGGGTGGACTCAGGGATACTCTTGGCCCTCTTATCTTATCTTATATGTTACAGACGCTCCTTCTGTACAGAAGATTATTGCGTCCTACGTATTTCTATGGTTTGTGTTTAGTCCTGTATTCTTACTAGAGTTTTAAAAGATGATAAAGTGGTGGCTTTCCTGGTTTCTTCAGGCAACCCATTCCACACCCGAATACCGGACGGAAAGAAAGAAAACTTGTATGTGTTTGTTCTTGCATATGGAATAAGAAAGGTGTTTTTGTCTTTATGTCTATTTGAGGGTTGTATTAGGTTATCTTTGTGTTGTATTTCTAAATTAGAATTAATTGCCTTATGTATAATTACTAATTTACTCTTGGTTCTTCTATCCTCTAGTGTTTCAAGGTTTAATGATTTAACTAATGGTGTTACTCTTGTCAGTTTTGAATATTCTCCAGTAATGAATCTGGCAGCTCTTTTTTGTATTTGTTCTAACTTATCAATATTTTCTTTGGTGGATGGGTCCCATACTGAAGATGCATATTCTAGTATGCAAATCCCTGCCCCCATGACCATCGGTAGGCCAGCTGAGCGTGTATGCCTCTCAACCACCCTGCCTCTCAACATAGCTAAAAATAATTCAATATTTAAATGGCATCTATAAATCTTTTAAGACAATAATTAAAGACTACAGAAAATTAAGAATACTCTATTCGCTGTGTTCTTTTAAATTAATAACATTAACATTATTGAAAAAACAAGGATTTGTTACATGAATTATAATTTGGTATTAAAAGGTAGTTTTGTTTTAATTTTTGATTATTTATCATAATATTAATGGTACTCGCATATTGTCTAAGTGAAAGAAACATTATCAGCAGGCTATTGTCCTACTTCAGCTTACAAAAACTTCTAGGAAGCAAAAACCTCTCATTGGAACAAAGAAGAGAATATACATCACTATCACTATCATAAGACAGTAACTTATGCTAGTGCAGTGGTTCTCAAATAGTGGGGCCCCCCGGGGGCGCAAGGCTCTGTAAAGGGGGGCTCATTTGACCTCAGCGGAGGTGTACGTCAGTGTACGTATAACTATAACAATTTTATAGACAAATGATGCTATTTACAGTCCCGTGGTCGTGGTGGTGTGAAAAAAAAATCTTCCGGGGGGGGGGGGGGACATGACAGAAAATAATTGAGAAACACTGTGCTAATGAGACTTGGACCTGCTTTACCTCTGGAAAAAATATATGGGCCCATGACCGCCATGATAGAAAATGATATCTAGAGAATTTGTACAAGCCAAGAACTTTACCATTTGTTCACTGACCCACCCATAGCCATAGTCAACATAGTCATAATGGTAAAAAAAAAATAAAAAAGAAAGACTAGGCTGGGCCTGGGCAGGACATTTTGAAATTTTTTTTATTCTTAGGAACGATAATAATAATAGTAATAGTTTAGTAATATTAGTAATTATTACTATTAGTATTAGTATTAGTAATATAACTTCTAGTGTAATACACTTTAGTACTCAGTCTCATGTCTTTAACTTTAGACTTAGACTTTAGTTTTAGTCTCTGTAGTCTTTAGTAGTTTAGTCTTTAATCTTTACTGACTTTAACTTAGTCTTTTTAACTTTACTTTACTTTAGTTTAGTCTAAGTTAGAGTCTAGTCTAGTAAGTACTAGTAAAGTAACACTGTTACTGTTACTAACACTAACAGACTAACAGTGTAACAGTTATCAGATACTGGATCACTGGATACTTATATTATATTAATAATTAACGGAGTGTCTACTGCTACGACAAAGTAACGGCAGACAACCCGCGCGGATGTGGCTGGTGCTACGACATGTCGTAACGCCAGCAACATCCGACCGGGTTGTCTGCCGTTACGACAAGTTACGACATGTCGTAAACAATTTTCTGTATTTTCAAATATGCTATTACTAATACTTAAATACTAAACCATAATTCTCATAATGAAATATCATGATCACTAGATAAGCTTATTAATGAATTTTAAAGGTTTAAAAGAAAATCTAGATTGAGCCGTTAAATGAAAAACATTTATAATTTTAAAAAATTACTCTTTCTTATCAGCTTCGCTAGATCAAGTGACAAGCCGGTTGCCTCGCAATGATATGACACTAGTGATAGCGGGATCGAATCCTTCCACCGGCGTGTTTTTTTTTTTTTTTTAAATTTCATAATTTTTTTATTTTTTTTAAAACATCATAATGAGTATTCTACTAATTTTTGTTATTATTCTGAAAAGCAGATACGTTGACTAATTCTGTTAAAATAAAAAATATTTAGATTTTAGACTAGTCGTAACACTAGCCAATCCACATATGCTTGGCTAGAGTTACGACAACCGGTCAGGTCGTCTGCTGCTACGACAGTCGTAAAAATGTGTTATGTGCTTACTTACAGTTACGACTAAAACTGTATTTAATTATGCTAATATTATTTTTTTCTTTTTGATTCGCGAGTTGACAGTCAGTCGGCATCACCAATGAAAAAGGTGAGGCAAGAGTTTAAAAAATGACTATAAACCATCACTGTTACTGTTACTAAATTTGTTTGAAAGATATTTTTGAAAAATTCTCTGAATTGAAGGCATCGCGAAAAAGTGCTGAACACAAGCGGGGGGTGCGGGATTTGAAGACATTGTCAGACGAATGAGGCATANAAGGATGAATGGAATGGTTTCCTGCGAAAAGTCTGCACACGGCACATTTTATTATTCCACACGAAACTAATTATTTTAGGCCTACATTCTTGCGATTGTGCGCGAATCAGTTGCTTGCGGATTTTCATTTACGGTTTTAGGCTTTACGGTATACTCTAAATTTTAATTTATCGGCATCACTTACACAAGTATACTATAGTATAGCAAAATCGGCTGATAATATCAGTGATATACTTATAATCGCTAGACCAATAGCAAAATTAAATCAAAATCTATTAAAAAAATTATTTAAATACATTTAAATTTAGAATTAATACACATACAAATTATGTCGTATTTTAATATATTTATGCGTTTACAATTTACAGAAGAGTTTCTTAAGATTTAATTATTTCCAGTTCCAGGTGTTTACTGCAAAGAGTGACTAAAACTAAAACTAGTCATAGCAGAAGTTGCGTATGTCGTAGCACTAGTTTCCTGACTAGCGCTACGACATGTCGTAACGCTAGCAACATCCGACCGGTTCGTCTGCTGTTACGACAATCTTCTCGTAACGCTAGCAACATCCGACCGGATCGTCTGCTGTTACGACATGTCGTAGCACTAGTTTCCTGACTAGCGCTACGACATGTCGTAACGCTAGCAACATCCGACCGGGTCGTCTGCCGCTACGACAAAATTGTCGTAGCGCTAGCCACATCCAATAATTAATCTCATGCACTTATTACTCTCCTTGAAATGTGAAATAAATCTAAAGCTTATTGCAAGTAACCAACGTCTCATCAAATTATTAACACTTACTTTTTATTTTTTGCTGACAAAGGAGGGGGGATATTACAAGTATTTGCTTCTCTTTCACTCATTTTCTTTTTGATAACTTTCGTTTTTACGATACTGCGACTTCCCAATAACGGCTGTCCGGCATATGACAAGCTATTCCCCGTAGATAACCGAAAAATCCGAATATCCCAATGGATTTTCATTTTCTCATTTATTGGGGTTTTCCTCATCCCTTGTTTTTCAGAAATTACATTAGGAAATGAAGGGATAGATATTAATAAAATTAATATAAATTTAAAATGTCCCTTAGTTATAAAAATTAACCTTACAGACGCTCCTATTCTGAAGTCAAGTCTTGCATTTTTATTAGATACTAGCAGCCCCGACGTGCGTTAACGGTTGAAGGAATGAACATAATGAGTTATGCCCTGCCCTATAGTATTTTAACATGGCATTCATGGGCGTTTAAGTTTTTATTTAAAAATACATACATACATACTTTCATTTATATATATATATAGAGAGAGAGAGAGAGAGAGAGAGAATATAGATTTGAATGTTGATAGTTATAATAGGGGAGGGTTTTCCTGGCTTTTTCGGGCAACAAACTATCCCACGCCTGAATGTCAACAGGAAGGAGGATTTGTATGTATGTGTTTGTTCTTTAAGAATTTAATGCCGAATGTATTATTACCTCGTTGCTCATCGTTCTCCTCGAGTGGTAGCGCGCTCGACTTTCGTACCGATGGTCACGAGTTCGAATTCACGTGAAGGCGAGGATTTGTTCCCGGGGCCTGAGGAGTCCCCGAGTCACCCAGCTCTGAATGGGTACCTAACTAGACAATAGTTAGGAGGCTGGGGTAATGCGTGGAACCCCTATAGCCGTGGCCTGCGACCGCTGCATCACTTGCCAACAGATCATCTCTCATGGTCTGTGGACGCAATTATCTTCTGCATAGAAGGAGCGTCTGTATATCTAAGATAAGATAAGATCCTCTTGTTTTTCTAGTTTATAGGTTCTGTAATTTAACTAATGGGGTTAATCTTTTCAGTTGTGAATATTCACCAGTAATTAATCTTGCAGCTCTTTGAGATATTTGATCTAATTTATGTCAGGTAACCATTCGGAGCTGGATGAGACACCTTTGGTCCTGGGGACAAATCTATGCTTTCTCGAAGATTCGAAACCGTGACCCTCAGTCCGAGCAGGCAGCGCGACATCGTGTCTTCTTTAATACAGTTCAGGTTTTGATAACTTAGCGAAAAATGAATCGGAGCTGATCAACATGACTGATGTCATGAGTTAGATCGATACTGATTCGATAATATTTAGCATTATTGATGTCAGGATTTATCTGCATGAAAACGCGGGATACTAATAAATTGATCACATTTACTGGTAGAAAGATATTAGTATTAGATGCACTCAGTGGCGTAGCTTGAACTTTTGCCACCCGGGGCGGTCTCCAATTTGCCGCCCTTTAAGGGGCTGTCCATAAGTGAATCACGTACCTGGCCGGGAGGAGGGGGGAGTCACACATTTGACGTCACGGGCAACTTTGAATAAAAGTTCCACTTAAATATATGAATACCGACACTTTATTTAATGCCGTTTTACATGGCTCTACGCGTTTTACAATAATAGAGCGCATCCTTACACTAAAAACATATGTAAACGAAAACATGGCTTTCATAGGGGTGCGTGTAGGAAAGCATTGTCTCAACGAGGTGGGGGGTGAAAAATCAGCCGATCTCGAGTGCCGTCATTTATGGACGGCCCCTTAAGTCAATCATATGATGGTTTTTTATAAATTCATAATCGAGTGCCGTCATTTATGGACGGCCCCTTAAGTCAATCATATGATGATTTTTAAAAATTCATAAACATGAAAAATCGCAATGGAAACGAAGTAAAGGTGGAAAACATTTTTACCATTGCATGCCTTTTTATGTAAGCAGCAATAAAAGAGGCCGCATAATATGATATACCTATAAATTGTCCGTGGGCCATCCACCGCTGGTACGTGGGCCATCCACCGCTGGCCCGCAGAAGTTCGCAAGAAAGGACAGAAAAATATAATTACAATCCTCAATTTGAAAACATTAATACGAACCCTATAGCCTATAGAATATGGTGATTTTTCGGCAACAAGTACATAAAATGAAACAAGTAAAAAAGTAAAATAAAAAAAAAAAAATTTCGCTACCTCGTCAGTACAAGTAAAATATTGCGCCGGTGCCTGGATTAATGGAAAAAATTCATGCCGGTCCGCCACATTAAAAACTTTGAGAAGCACTGATGTAAATGATTGTCGCCGTGAAAAAAAATCGTCAAGAAATATGAGTATCGGATTATCGCAACTTACTCTCTGTTGCACACTATTACACAATGTTTTTAAAATTTAAAAAACAGAAGATTATTTTTATTTTAAAATTTTGTTTGTGATACATGATCACAGTTATAATGCGTTTCTTGAGCCTAACCTTATAAGTATTTTAGGTGTCGCTGTATGGGTACTTGCATTAAATTCAGAACTGAACTTCTTTTTTCAGAGCTATAAAAACCCATGTTCAGGTTCAAAATGACATAACTTCAACTAGAAAGTTCTGTTTTCTTATCCTGTTCTTTTGTTTGCAGCAAAATTTTCAATAGAATTCTTAAAATTCTAGTGTTACATAATTACTTTGCTCTAATTACTCTAAAAAAAAAAACAGCCTTAGGAAGTTGACATGCACAGGAAATAGAGGAGGCCCTGGGTGCTCTCATGACAAATGCAGTATTTCCCATTCACCACTGCCAGAGATCAGGTCTACATGTCTATTTGATGGCCATTAGGTTTAGCAATGAAAACATTTTGAAATCGTATTAAGTTCTTTTTTTCCCTAAAGAGTAAAGGACTAGGTTTTAGTCAGCATTTATGTTAATTAAAAGTAGTTAAAATATGAAAATATTTATAAAACCAAAAGCAAAAAATATTTATATCAAAAATGATTTTGTGTGTATTTGAAATATCGGCATAGTAAATGTTTCTCAAAAGCTTTGTTTTGTTACTCAATGACCAATTGAAGTTAATATGCATTGAACATTATCCCAGTTTCCAATTGCAAGAAACCACATTTGTTTTCCATGAGTGAAGAATTTTGCCATAAGGCTAGGGACCACATTTGTTTTAACAGCACTGAAACTGAAACCTCTTCATAAAAGAAAGAGACCGATGGCTCTAACCAACTGGGGTTGTAAAAATTGCCATGATTTGAGAAACTCACCACTTAATCTTAGCAAAAATTACCACTGTATAATATTCAGGATATCTTTTTGATGAATATGGACAATATTGAACATCTCAATCAGCTATTTGTATTACATCAGTAAGGACCACCACATTTTCTATTTGTTTAAATGATGAAGACCAGTGTTTCCCAGTTTGAGATGCTAGTAAAGGATATTTAATAACAAAGGAGACCTTTCAATGATAAATGTTACTTTTAATTGGTTTATATTTTCACACTAACATATCAGTGCCTCAACATGACAAGTCATAAGTTAATTTTCTCCACCATTCTTTTAAAAAAGAAATTGACAAGAATTGCATTTTATTTTAAAAATGTTAAATTTATAATAATATTTATTCATTTTCTATATGCATTTGAAAGTTATGTTCCACTATTCATTTATCATTAATATAAACATAGAATATTTGGATAGGTAAATCTCTACAACCATATTTAAAATATTCAATGGTTTTCTAAAGTAATAAAAATAATTATTAAATTACATCAAGAATTTGATAAATGAATGATACAAGCTATATTCAATTTGTTTTCAATAACTAGACACTTTTTCACAAGTCAACCATTTATCCCTGATCAATAAGAACAGTTTAAACTTCTCATCAAATAGAGAAAATTTTCAATGGAGCTAATAATTGAAGTACAGTAATTAAATACCTTGCATGTATTCACATTATCTTGAAGGAAACAATAAATTCTGTTTTCTCAGACTTTCCAATTTGAAAATATGACAATGTAAAGTTGAATGTCTAGCAAAAGACATTTAGACTCCACACTTCAAGCCGTAACAAATACTGATTTATAAGCAACTTAAAAAGGTCACAGGTGCTTGTCAAATCAAAAAATAAAATACAAATGAACACAGAGTAGAAATACTTTATTTTGTTTGCTCTTTGTGCTATTCTTTCATGGATACTTTCTTACAGATATTAACAGCACATTAATAATGTGTCTATATTTCTGGCCTCTGGCCATATGCTATTTGCTAAGACTGATGCTGTCTGTGACAATTCTCAAATTATCAAAGGTTAAAATTTAAGGATACTTTCTGAATTTTACAAATGCACTTGAATTGTATAAATTTCTTATAACTTATTAATTAACCAAAGTAGCTCTGCTTAGTTAAGTATGATACTAATTCTTTACAAAACTTTACATATGTACATCATAGAAAACATCAAATTAAAAAAAAAATTCAAATTATGTACCTACATAAGGCAAGATACTCTTAGTAAAGTTAAAATGCATTCTAATGTTCTTTGATTGTTAAGGCTAACAGCAGATAGAGTTTTGGGAAAAAAATTTCAAACTATTTTTTTTTGGAAATATGTTTAAAAAGGAAGCAAAATAAAAATAATTGTCCTGAAAAAGCAATCAGGAAAACTTTCTGAAGATTATTTTATTTTAAAATTTACACAGAGGAATGACGAATGTGCTAAATGCAATTTTAACTTATATTTAAAAAAAAAAAAATTAATAGGCTAAATCTTTTTTAAAAAAAATTTGTTTACAATATTTACAGATAAAATACTTAAATGTTTGAAAGCTTGCGACTGAGAATTTTAAAAATGTTTTAATTTACAATAAAAATAATACTTTTTACAACCACAAGTGAACATAAACCATAGATATTTCAAAATAAAATATTTATATATTTATTGAGTTACAAAATTTCAGCTATGATAGTGGCTTGTCAGGACACAGAATAATGCACAATAATTAAAAAAAAAAGATTTCATTAAACAATTTCAATTTGATTATTCCCGGAAGTCAAACATTCAAATATAAAAATTTTGATTAATCATGAGTCATAAATGTTGGTTGACTTATACATTTAAAAGGTAGAGAGAAGTATTAGAAACCTGCCTCAGAGCTAAATGAGCAAGAGGAAGGCAGCCTATTCATGAGTCAATTTGTATTCTTCTCCATGGACAAGAAGATCAATGGATTTGCTTGACTTTGAAAATATGGTGTAAAAAATGTTCAGTAGAGAAATCTCCCATTTAATTTATAAAATATCCTAGATAAAAATGTTACATTGTAAGTTCTCTGGGCGAGGAATTCAATTAATTACAGTGTATTTGAGGAAGTGTAGGGAATGTATTTCAACTAACTAAACACTTCCCTTATACTCATAATGTCCCATTTAACCTACTCTTATTTGTTGGGCAGTGCTATATATAACACTTAAGTGTAGAACTCTTATGCCACCCTGGCCTTCCCAGCTCATTCCACTAGTCAACAGATGTGCAGGGAAACTACAAGCCAATGTTTTCTTGTGGTTGATTTTGGTTTAAAATTCACTTTTTAAAATAATGCCTTTGAAATGCTCGAGAGAAAAAAATGTGTACAAGACAAGATATTTCTATAATGTATTTGTCATTTTTACTTATTTATTTTACCAGTTTTAGGTGAAAGTATCTTTGAAGTGTGCTTGATCGAATATGTAAAGTCTCACAACATGAAATGTTGAGAAGTTAGAACAAAAACCATTACCATGAAGTCGTAGCTTATTTTTCTTATGCTGACTAAGCTAAAATTTCTATGTTGATATTTTGTGAGGTGAAATGAAGTGAATGCCCATTTTCAATTGTTGTAACCTATATAAGCTAAAGGAATAACAACTAAAATTATAAAACAATAGGTGCAAATGTCAATTACAAAATCTTGCCACCTGTTTTCAATAATCACATATGGTCACTGGGACATTACCACAGAATTACTATGGTTGTGTTTTTCATTTTGAGATAGCATATTTGAAAATCATTGAAGAAATTTAGTTTGTTTTATTTATTGAAATATACAGAGCCAACTCATCATGTATTATGAAATCCAACTCTCACCCAATTCAACACACAGACTCCTGATTCATCAGAAGCCTTCCAAAGATCTAAACACTTCAAACACACTTAAGTCTACACGGCACTCGACTTCAAACTGGTCTGTACTTCCTCAAAGATAGAAACTAAGTTATCAAGTCCAAATAAGTATCCGTCCTCGTGGTTGCCCTCCTGCCATGTGTTCCTGTGGTTGATGACCACACCATTTGGTAAAGGTTCCGTTTTGCCAAAATCAATCATCCACACTCCAACATTGTCATCCACATCATGAACAAAAAGTAAAGAGCTGCCAATAACCTGCAAGAATAAGATAGTAGATAGAATGTATTTGTGTATACAAACAATATCTATTGATGGCAAACATTTTGACAAAAACAACAATGCTATATTTTTTAAAAAAAATTAGTTAAAACAAGTGCACTGAGGTTGCTACCTGCACCCACCCAGCACCAGCACAGCTTGTTGATAAAATGTGATTGGCTGACCTTAGCGAGGGTCAGCTGTGTTCGCAAAAAAGGGGGAAGGCACAAACAAACATTTTTAAAAAATGTTTCTGCTGGGGCTTGAACCCAATACCTTCCAAGTGTAAGTGATAACCACTACTCTAAGAACCACATGTTATTCTACAAAAGAACAATGAAAAGCATTGTTGGTCTCGAGACATGCCCACCCCCCCTGAACCCACTTTGCTTGATTGGGCAAACTTAGCGAGGGTCATTTGTCATGCTTATATGCAAACTACTCGTTCCTCATCTTGTTCTGGTGAATTATATATATATATATTATAACAAAATTTATGGAAGATTTTCATCATCAGCAAAAACATACCTCATGAGATGAAAAAAAATCAGATGTTTCCTGTGTATGCATAATTTCTTTCAATCTTTTGATGTATTTCTCCTGGTAAAAAAAAAGATAATGGATAAGTTAAGACAACGTAATTATTTACTAAATGAGTTGCTAGTGGTGTCACAAACAACTTTCATTATTTTAATATAGATTGTGAAGATTTTTTAAATCATCGTATTAATCTTGGAATACATATAGAAAACAATTAGCTGCCAAGCAGGAAAAATATAGACAATAGATGTTTTGGTTTTAAAAATAATGTGTTATTGTATAACATCTTATCTGTTACAGACCCTCCTTCTATACAGAAAATTATTGCGTCCCACGCTTATCTATGGTTTGTGACTATTCCTGCATTCTTATTATTATTAGTGTTTTAAATGTTGATTAAGTCTTTGTTTTCCTGGTTTCTTCAGGCAACCCAATCCACACCCAAATTCCTGATGGGAAGATTGACAGATCATCTATTAAAACTATTGATTGTGTTTCACATGATCTGTTTTTTCTAAAGCCGTGTTGATGTGGGCATGGGGCATTATATTTGTCTGGGTGGTTAATTATTCTACTATATATTATGTGTTCTAGTAATTTGCAGGTGATACTATTTAATGACACAGGTCTGTAATTACCAGGATCTGATTTATCACCTTTCTTAAAGAGGGGAGTTATGTTTGCTAATTTCCAATCCTGGGGTACTTTACCCCGGTTTAGAGAGGCTTGAAAAAGAACCACAAGGACTGGGGACAGTTCATTGCTTAGTTCTTTTAATAACCTCTAACTACACTAATCCGTTTAGAGCTATTAAATAGTCTCAAGTAAACTTACAACAATTGTTTCATTGTCACCCACAAATGACTTGAGTATATCAACAATATTGTCCCTTGTTTTGGTCTTTTTGAAATCTTTACTAGAATTGCCATCACTTTTCTGGAAAATCAGATATGAAATTGTTAGTTATTGATTTGAATGTTGCATTAGCCGTGAACAAAAATGACTAGAATATATTTCAACATTTTTATACATTGATACATTTTTGGCATTAAATCAAAGTTAAAACTTTAATTATAATCTTGACCTGGTAAAAAAAAATTATTCTAGAATATCTGCCTCTCATTGTTGAACAAAAAAAATCCTGTGTCACAATAAGTCTGAAATGATTAAAATTCTTTAGTTCTGGGCTATTCTAATAGCCTCCTTTTCAATGCCTTGAGCAAATTTTATACTATTTATCTTATCTGTTACAGACGCTCCTCCTTAACGCTTTAAATTAAATATTTCACAAGTTGTCTACCTTTATTCCTTCTACCCTGAAGCCGAGCTCAACTGAGGAGCTCATTTCATCTCTCCACTGCATATACCGTGGCTTGGTAACAGCCTTGTGTTCATTTTCTTCTGTTGTAGGAGCTGTTGTGTCGATCTCAATCATCTTTTGGTACATGTCCTGGAGGTTAAAAATATAACAACAAACTCAATCAACCTCCTGCCTTGAGCCATCAAAGATTGTTAAAAATAAATACAAATGTTAAACTTATCTTTCACCGCCTTCTAATTTTTTGTGGGTTCAGGTTTTTTTGGTGTATCCACTTATCCCATAATATCGTCACACAAACATCAATACCCTGACCCTTCACTCTGAGAAGACTCAAGAATTTTTGTCTGGTGAATCACCACAGCTGTCCTTGCCCCCCACAACTATCTTCATTCCTTGGTGACACTTAACAAGAGAAAGAGGACAGTGGACAAGAATGGTTGACTGGCAACAAGACAAGGGATATTGGCCAACACATTCCAACTGGTAGTGATAGGAAAATACATTCCCCTATTAGACAGAATAAATGCATTTTAGGGATGGGTAAATCTAATCTGAGATAATTTATCAAGAAGGAGTTTGATACCAACTGAGCCAAGCTCAAACACTGCAAATTCTAAGTCTGACATTGACATGGGTCAAAGGTCAACCTGTACATTTAAAGTAGTTTATCAATTAAGTGGTTTTTGACATTCCGAGCTAACTGCTGTTGTTAATCATAAAATATGTGGTTGGAATGTTAATTATTACTTATGCAGCTATTTATCACAGAACCATTTCTGGTCCATATTTTTATACTGAGGCAGATAATCACTCTTTGCATTATTTAAATTTAAAAAAGTAACAAATATATTGTTTTAATATTAACCCCCCCTCCCTCAAACAAACACTTTTCTCCCCAGCTGTGTCTTAAAATTTAAAAATGACAAAAAATAATATCAAACTTTCCCTGTCTTATAGCATAAGAGAGATCACTTAGATGTGATTGCAATGAATACTACTTTTAGACTATATTACTCATAAAGTTGAATACTCAAGTGGCTATGAGATTCTTTACCTTTCTAAGTGATGGGGATTTTCTGGCTTTCTGCAACTCATCCTCCAGGTATGTCCTGACTCCCATTTTGACATCCATAACACATGGATGATTGAATGTACATAACAAATCTTGAAGTTGGATGTAAGCTGAACATCAAAGTTAAAGAAAAATGTTTCCAAAAAACTTTATGGTACTACGAATAATGGAATTTTTAACTTCTATCCCTATCTTCAAAATGTCTATGCATAAAAAATTAACACACTCATTGTCATATACACAAAGACAGTTAAAAATGTTCAAACCGCAAAAGCTTTCAATTATTATTTCTTGAAAATGGGGTAAATACTAATATGATCAGTTAAATAGAAGTGGATCAAAAGTTATATAGGCTGAAAGGATACATTCTCCATTTTTCTCAACATCTCCTCTGTATTCAGGTACACAGTCCTTGAGTTTGTCTGCCATTAATTTGACAAAACATAACTGCTCCCTCGAGTCTAACTTTTTTAACACTGAGCCTGCTTCTCCTGCATGGAAGTTGCCTAGTGAAAGAGTAATAACAAATGTTATGTACAGTTGAGAGACTCTGCTTATGATTAAATGAAAATCTAGGTAAAACTCAAATCCAAAGTAGTTTTGGTGTGACCAATTGTGCCTATAACACAAATTGTAATGTAAGTCATAAGAATTGTAAGAGATTATGCTGTCATTAATTTTTTTAAAAAATTAAGTAAAAAAATAAATAATTCTAATTGACTTAAAATCATAATTTACAATATCCCTCATTTTTGTCTTTTAAGTCTAAAATTTTACCACTCAAGTTTAATGTTGTAAAAAACATCAAAAAAATGTAAGAAATCAATTGATAAATAATTTAATTTTCTAGATCTCTTAATTTCAGATTTTGATAGGGGATGTAGAGGATTTAAAAATTGTTAAATTAAAATTTTTTTAAAACTCTTAATGTGTTAAAGCGTTGTAATGCATCCCTGACCGCTATTACCAAAGCGTCGTAAAGCGTCTCTAAATAGCACTCTCGTTAGAAATGAGATCACGGAAAGTAAAAGCTCTTCAATGCTTGAAAAATGATGTATTCGACTTCCTGCAATTGCGGCTGTTGCTTGCGCTAGTGTTATCGCTTGATTCGCAAAGTTTTTTGGTAGTTTTTACGTTTTTTTGAAGATGTGATTTTCCTATACTTTATTTTAAAAATAATTGTACCAAACTACAGGTAAATATAGTATTTAACTCAAGACAGTCTTTTGGATGCGTAAAATAACTATTCTTAGCCTAAAAAATGAAGTCAGTATGACAATAATAATAGAAATGGATTTTACGCAATTTTTTAAATGCCATAACAAGTTGATCGCAATTCGGGAAATTCTTACCAGACTGAGGCGAGAGTTTTCTGAAAACCTTATGGCACATTAAGAGTTTAAAAAATCTTGGGGCCTGGAGTTTTAAGGAAAGCACATTGACAAGGCAAATTTCCGATAGATAATTAGTATCTTAACCCAAATTAGATGGAGTATTTTATTACCTTGGTGTCCTGCTAGCTGAATCCATGGATAGCGATGCTTTTTGAAAACTTGAATGAATGGAGACCAAAGGATAAAACTTCTAATTTTCCGCCAAGAACTCTGCTGTTAACAAAAAAAAAAAAACAAGAATAAAATTAAAATAATTTTATAGAAGATATAGTTGATAAGAACATTTCCATTTAGGTTACCTTTACCTTGAGCATATTTCTGAATGTAAGGAAAAAAAACTTACACTTACAGTATGAAATAATTCAAATCAAAATGTTGAAAGTATATTAGGAAAAAAATGTAATGACATCATTATTTAATTTCTTATAATTATTAATAAATTGAATAAATTCCATAAAATTCTTTGAAAATATAATTATATGCATGTGAATTGTTAGATCTTGGATTCTATCAATAGTAGTTAATAGTACATCAAGTAGATCTGTAAAATGGTGTCAGGTTTAATGTTGATTTTTTAAAATTTTATAAATTGATAATGATTCAGTCCACAGAGAACAGAGAGAAAGCATTGATGATTGATCATGACAAACAAACTTTGGGCCAGTGTAATGGTGTGCTGAAGTGATGTAAATGTAAGTTATAATCAAGTACTGTCAAAGTTACTAAGTCAAGTTTAGAGTTAAGTATAATTTAATAGGGTAATTTCTTATTTCAGCGCTATTTATTTTTCGAAAAGTTTAAAACCAAAAAAACAACTAAACTCACTACTTACTATGATTCAGATCAGATTCATAGTAATAATTAGTAATATAATTATTAGTAATATTAGATTTAGACAGTAGTAAGTATAAGTAATTAGTCATTTATTTTTTAAGCCAAATTGACAGCAACAAAAAATGATTTGCATTGCATTTCATTATACTGTAGTCTTATTAATTATATTTAAAATTTATTATTTTATAAGATAAGTAATAAAAGTTAAAAAATAAAGTATTAAATTAAGACAGTGTGTGAGCTTTACAATTGAAGTTGGCCCAAAATAAATATAAATAATAAATAGGCAAGTTTAGTTATTGTCCACTTGATGCACACTAACACATCCTGCTAAGTTTAAGTTATTTTATGTAGTATGGCCCACCTAACTATACTATAACTAAGGTCTCTCTTTCTCTCTCTAAGTATTAGTAAGATAAACTTTTCTACATCCATAAATACAATTTAAATTCTTTTTTGTGCCACAATTTCTTAACATTTCAATTTCAGTTGGGAGAGCTTATAATATTATTAATATCACAAAAAAGTTTGATATTTGAAGGCTGAAGGGCTACTTAGGCTAAGGCTAAGGTTTAATATAATTAATAAATTATGAAAAAAATTTACCAACCATTATTTTTTTAAAATTATTTGTAAAAATGCGTTATATTCAAGATCATTTTCAACTGTGTTTAATTTGACTTAGTAGTAGTAGAAAAAGTATAGTATAGTATAGACAGTATTGACAGTATAGTATCAATATTGAGTATTGAGTTTGAGTATTGTCTGTTAGTGTTACTGTTAGATTTTTAAGACTCAAGAAAACGTATGAAAATTAAGTGATTGATACTATAGACTATACTATACTATACTAGACTAAAACAAAATAAGTAATGTAGTATTGACTACTGACACTGAGCTGACACTATTGATAATTATTGATCGTTAATTTGATAGTCTAAATCTAAAAATAATAAAATATTATACAACGACAACACTATTACTAATTACTATTACTATTAAATTAACTATTATTACTATTATAAATTATCAGTGATTATCAGTATTATGTGACTATTTACACACCTTGGAATATGTCATTTTACTACCATCGGTAGTGTTTTCATGTATCCGTGGTAAGCGAGAAAACAATTTTCTCAAGTTCAAACAATCCATACAGCTTAGGGAGCTCATGATTTCTATTAAACATTCACTAAAGTATTCAACACCAGACATTTAAATACAACTCAGTGGTTTTGCTGGTCCTAAAGGGCAGTTGGGTTAGAACGCACCCGATTGGTTCGCCGTCTAAATCAAAGTACGAGTAGCAGTCACTGGTCACGCTCAATATCCATCCGTGAATTTACAAACAATACTTAGTCTATATATAATTTGAAGAATAGTGAAGTTTCTTCTCTTTTTTTCCTCCTTATAAATGAAATCTACTTCTTAAATAAATAATAAAATTATAACTTATAATATAATAATAATAATAGATAGACTTCTACTTATAAGAATAGGTCTGAAGACCCACAATTGAAATTTAATTTTCTGTATCAGTCAGTAGTTAGGTTTCAATTTCACACTCACTATTTATTTCAATTAGGCTTTAGTCATTATGTGTTATTAAATTTATTATTAATATATATTCCAATTTCATTACGTTTTTTTTCTCTACACAATTTAATTTAACGGCAACACAACATGCCTTTCAACGATCCCAACGAAAGGACGCCCGATTGTAAGAATACTGAGCTATACTGACTGACTATACTTCAACAATCCTTTATCCTTTTAATGAAAGGCTCGGCTGGTTGTACGCACAGCAACGCGACAGACGAAGAGGCCGCGCTTCTGATTAAACTTACGATAGTGACGCGATACTGCTACGCGACAAACGACAATGTGTACTTTCTATATATAGACTGATTGCCGGTGGCATTTTAGTTAGGAATCCCTTTTAGTTTTAGTAACCGCCAACAATTTACTCAGCCAGAGATAGGAGCCCCGTTTTCGTTTTAGAAGTTGTCAAATAATATATTTTTTCCAGGGCCTTAGTAGTTTAAGGTTTGAAACGTGGAATAGGATTTGTTAATGGAACTTCCACTCCATTCTGACGTCATGAAAAGGATCTCCGGGTGGGAATAGCAAACTAAACTAGTTCGGGAATTAAGAGTCAAGAAAATAACAGCGACACTTGTAGAAATCAGAAATGACCAAACCCAACAAAATATAGACTATTCATGCGTAGATTCGTAGAAACTAGAAAGCACCATTAATTAACCGCAATGATATTGCGTCAAAAAGTTTTGTAAGAAAGAGTTGAGGGTTCAGAAGACATAACTATATATCTCGTATTCATAGCAAATGGGGCGTAAAGTTTAATATACACAGCCCTACACCGAAAACACTTAACAATAGCTGTCTAATCATGGTTGAGTGGGTTTACAAGCAAACAGACACGAATCAGATAAAAAGGAGCAAATGGATTGCTATATACAAAAAAGGGGAGGGGGAATTTTTGAAATTTGTACAGAAGACAGAAACTAAAGGACGCAATATAAAAAAAAATACATTAAAATGTTTTGAATGATAAATGGAATATTTCAAAGTTTCAATTATTTTGAATACAAATTTTGTTTCCCAATAACTCTTTTTATTATATCGTTAAAATATTCCAATTTTTGTGTGTCACCCTGTAGATCTATATTTAGGTGTGTGTGTATTCAAGTTTGAGGATTATATTATTTTGAAATCACTCCCACCCCTTTTAAAAAAAAAAAATCCTAAATATAAGAGACACTATTTGTAGGGCGTCTGTTTTTAGATTGTTTGACCAAAGCGATGACAAAAGCAATCGTTGTGCTATATATAGATTTGTGACGCAGATAAGCTTTACTATAATTTGTAATATAGGCCTTTGTAAACCGATTGAGACATCTCGGTAAGAGGCGAGGCCACAATCCCTTCTCGATACATGACTTTAAAGATTTTAAAACCCAATATAAAGTTCAAATCTCATGATAGCAGGTGTTAGATCAACTTCCATCTCATCATTTTATACAATTCTACTCATAATTTAGAAAAAAAAAAGAAAAAAAAAAATTAAATTTTTATGAGCTAAAACCAGTAAAACAAGACATTGTTGTAATTTTTAAAAATTATTTTGTTAAAAAAATGCTTGCTACTCAATGTGACAGACAAAACTTATATTGCAAAGGAAATCCGATTTTAAATATTTAAAAAATTATTTTTTAAAAACATTTTTCTTCAAAGTGACCGAAATACACAGTAAAAATGTTAAATAATCGTTTGGACTTTTTAGAAAATTTATGAAATTTAAGGAAAGTTTTTGGTTCATTTCACTAGCTACTTTTAATTCGATAAAAGAAGAAAAGAAGACGCTCGCATTCGTTAAATTGTTTACCCCCCCAAAAAAAAAATAAAAAAAATAAATTAAAAAAAAATAAATAAATAAATAAAATAAAAAAATTAAATGTTACCTCTAATGACTAAAATGACTAAACCCACAATCCTTTACTTTCACCGACAGTTTCAAGATCGAGGCGTTGGTGATGTTGACACTGACGCAACTCAGTCGCGACTTTCAGGTGAGAACAAGTCAGAGCAACCCAGAGAGCCGCCAAGTCACGTGTGTAAATAAAGATTCGATGGGAAGAAAATGAAAATACGAGTAGAAGGCAAGTTGTGTAGTAAAACCAAAACATTTTATTTTCTGTAATAAAACCAAAACATTTTATTTTCTGTAGTAAAACCAAAACATTTTATTTGGAAAATGACCATGAACTACACTCCACGACTGGTGGCGATATTTATTTTGAATGACCTAATGTTTTAATGGTTAACCCTACAAAGCCTAGCTGGCTGCCACTTGAGGAAGTTTTATTGCGGATCTGTAACTATTTAATTAGTGTCATGTTAATAAGGGCGATAGTAGGCCATGCAGAGCCAAACAAGGAAACTAGTTTGTGTCACTGCGTGTAAATGTCTTGAAGAAAAGTTTCAGCCGAGTGGGATTTTCCAGGCTTAAGTCCCCCCCCCCCATCCCTCCCGCCCCCCAAAAAAAACACAAACAAAAGCAAACAAAACAAAACAAAAACGCCAACGCTTAAAATGGCAGGGGATTAAGAATAAAGTTATCCCATTCATAGATGACTACAAGTGAAAAACCGAACTTTCTAGATGCGGATTCTAAGCTCATGCGACAATTTAGCTGTCTAGAAGTAAAAAGTCGTTCATAGTAGAGGTGGCCTTCGCAATGCTGATAAATAGCATGACAATTCACCATAAACACAAGAGCTTTCAATGGATCGTGGTCGCGGATGTGATGTTTTAGTCTCGGGCTGAAACAAGTGAAGCACATCCGGTTGTTTTTGTTTCCTTTTAAAAATTGAAAAATAAATCTGAGCTTTGCTGGTGGTTATTTATACAATACACGAACGTGTGTGTGGGTGTGTGACTAATGACATTTGTTGATATCGGTGTGTGTGAAGAGTGTCGTTCAAAACCTTTGTTGGTGCGGGAATGTGTGGGCTTGTGCTTTTGTGACGGGACAATGACAGTTGGAGTCAAGTGTCAACACAATTAACAACACGATTGACGTTCATAGAGGTCCGGGCGTCTTTGAGCGGCGCGGTGGAGCTAAGCGAGTGACGTAGGCAATTGCGTCATCGCACCAACAAAAGTTGCATACGCTCGAAACATACGCAAACATTACTGCTATTTAACACGTAAACAAAGAAACATGAGAGGACCTTAAAACAGTTTTGACTGTCGTCTTTAGGACTTCCACTACTGGCGAACATGCACTAATCATAGCCGCTGTGTTTCAATCGTTGAGTTTAGGAGGTCACAGCTAGTTTTCACCATTGTCTTTAAATAGTTTACTTAAAACGACCATACTCATACATTTATCAATAGTTGTCATTATCTTTGTAGTTGTCACTGCCGTTAATAAAAGACCATATTATTATCATTATCTTAAAATTGTCTACTTTACAAGACAATATTGGTATCGTTCTAGTTTCTTTACATCGTCTGGTATATACGACTATCATCTGATTATCTTTTTGATCGCTTATTAAATAATCTATCCACTTAATAGAGTTGGATTTAACAATAGATTTGCCACAAACACTAAGAAACTAATAAGTAACCAAGCGTCAACTACTATACACGCTGCTATGGTGGTAAAAGAAAGAAGTTACGGTAAACAGGTCACGTATTTATTGTTGGTCAATGCCGACATCAAGACAATCAGTCATTATTGGAAGATCCTGGAGAGGCTGGTCAAGGATAGGGGTGCCTGGAGGCCTCTCGTGGGTGGCTTATGACCTTGAAGATCCCGGAGAGGCTGGTCAAGGATAGGGGTGCCTGGAGGCCTCTCGTGCGTGGCTTATGACCTTGAAGATCCTAGAGAGGCTGGTCAAGGATAGGGGTGCCTGGAGGCCTCTCGTGGGTGGCTTATGACCTTGAAGGAATCGCAGACGCCGACGATGATCGGTGGATGCCCCTCATGGACCAGAATGATCAACGGAATGCCCACCTAAAATAATCATTATTTTTAAGAGGGGATGCGGTACAGAGGACTGACCTAGATTATTTATTAGTATCACTGGCTTTAGAAAATATCTGCATAGCTTGAAACAGAATAAAAGTCCATATTTGAATGTATCTCATTAGCAAGTCTGTAAAAATAAATGTTACGTTGTGGCGTTCACACTGATATAGTAATCAACAAAAAACATGTCTTTTTAAAACAACAAATATTAATAAAATTAAATGCTTGCAGCATCGACCTAAAAATCCTTTTGGATAAAAATATGTTCATATTTTATATGTATAAAACGAATTTTATATTAACTTTCATAAAAATCCAATGTTAAAAACAAAAGGATTTCAACCAAGCTCTGGAATATTTTTGCCATAGAGCTTGAACCAAATTTAACTTCAGAAATTATTTGGCCTCAGCTCCTATGTAACTTTATGAAAATTACAAGTTACATAAAAAAAACACGCGTTTTCATAGCTTGGTTGTTAATAAATTAATATCATTATAGAGAAATAAGAAGGTCTATTTATAGGAAATCCTATTTCTAGAACTAGAATACAAATATAGACTAAAACCTTGTAAAAATTACAAGATTTCGTAGATACGTTTCTTTCTAAAAACGATAAAGTTATTTATAGATTCGACGTCCCTTCTAGCTTAATGGAGATTGGGCAATACAAGTAAAAAAAAAAATTCCAGTTTGGCCTTGAACTTTTGGAAACGTGAGTTAGCAGAGTGGCCAGAGGAGGCGGTTTATTAATAGGGGGTGGGGAGGGAGGGAGAGCGTAATTTTTTAAAAAGTCAACTGATGTTCTTCGAAGGTGGAGGCGGAAAAACCTGTTAGTTGCCAATGGCGGCACTAACCCTAACTACGCCACTAGAGCAGATTCTAAAATATCCGATTGTGAACTCTATAAATACTAGTAATATATATTTGCAGTTATTATAGAGCTAATATAAGCATCGAATCTATTTCAAGCCAAGCCAGATCAGAAGTTTTCCCACAGATGACGACATTGCGTAAGGCAGCTCACGCACAAAGTAATCAAGTTTCTTAACCTGACGACCGAGTCCGCTGTTATAACATAGTTCTATTTTTAGAAATGTCCACCATTCTCATAATAATATGGTTATGAACTGCTATAAAGCTTTGTTTTACGTTTTGGAATTATGTTTAACTTAAAGCTTCTTTCGTCTCAGAGCTAAATGTTTAGTAGTTATTTTTGTTTATACATGAAAGCTCCACGCATCAGATTCCATGATTGTCAACACATCCAAACAAAAGACAGATACATGTATATCCAAATATTTCAGCAAGACCACACCATCTATAACATCGGCCATTGGCATAACAGCTGTACGCCTATCTAAAAAACTATTTGGTTCCGTCACTTGTTCACATACATGTACATACTTTTTTTATGTTACTCCTGGAATGTTTGGTCTTACTGCTTTTTAAGGTGGCGATAAATATGCGATACGGTACATTTTTAAAAAGAAAAACAAAACCACATTGTTAGCAAGTAAATCAAAATGACGAAAATCAGTCTTCTTAGCAAACTCCTATACATCAATGTGTACAATAATGAATTAGATTAAATTTATAGACACAAATTTCATTGTCGCAGATAATACAATAATACAAATATATTATAATACTATTAATACATTATCCTTATTAAAAAAAATATGTATTTATAAATATCATTCACACCATAGTCTTTGTATTAAACGTGGTGAAGAATTGAAACTTATTTATTTGTTAAATTTTATCCCTCCTAATCCGGTTTTTAAAATAAGTTAATTTTCACGGAAGTTTTATTTGAATGAAGAATTAACGAGTTCAGTCTATAATCGATCACGTTAGTTACTGCTGGCAGACGTGGGAATCTACTGTAAAACAAATGAATGATGCCTGGACACGATTAGAACATATAAACATAAAAAAGCCGACCTTGACCTTGTTACCCATTTTGTTCATAAAGACATTGTGTCAGGTAATTCACTTGTATAGAGTGTCATTACAGGTAACAGTGTCATTACAGGTAACAGTGTCATTACAGGTAACAGTGCTACAGTCATTACAGGTAACAGTGTCATTACAGGTAACAGTGTCATTACAGGTAACAGTGTCATTACAGGTAACAGTGTCATTACAGGTAACAGGGCTCAACCAAAGAAATGCGTGTCGCTGTGGCGAGTGCAAGGCTCAAGGTAATTGAAAGTAACAAGTCACGAGCTCAAACAACATGACTTCTGAAAAAGTTGGTCATTTCTAGTTCAGCATTGTTGTCACTTGATTATACACAGTCCTGTTGACAGTTAAATATGTACACACTGACTGTCACATACACTCCACCGAGTCCAGTAACACTGACTGTTACATACACTCCACCGATTCCAGTAACACTGACTGTTACATACACTCCACCGATTCCAGTAACACTGACTGTTACATACACTCCACCGATTCCAGTAACACTGACTGTTACATACACTCCACCGATTCCAGTAACACTGACTGGCACATACACTCCACCGAGTCCAGTAACCAAGTCTGGTGTGCCAAGATATCCCGTGTGACGTCATGATGGTGTAGTTTTATATACATAATATAACAGAAACAGAATAAAAAAATGTAATAGAAGATATCAAAAAGTTCACTCGGAGCCGGAGCCATGAATGGGACTCCACAGATATGAAAAGATCTGAAGGCTGGCAAAGGTCTAAAACTTGCGTCTGATCTCGCGACTCTACCAGGCAAACACGCGCGGGAAACTAACTGTTCAAACAAGACTTAATCTAGAGACAACACAGACACCTAGGCCGAGAGGGTTTCTGTATGAGGAGACGGTCAATGTTACACGTGGCTTGTGACAGTCAATGTTTGACGTGACAAAAGACATTTCACGGTTGACGTGACAGACAGATGAATGTCAATGTTTGACGTGACATATGACATTTAACGGTTGACGTGACAGATGACAGTCAATGTTTTACGTGACAGATGACAGTCAACGTTTGACGTCACAGATGACAATCAGTGTTTAACGTGACAGATGACGTTTAACAGTTGACAGTCAATGTTTGACGTGACAGATGATAGTCAACGTCTGACGTGACAGATGACAATCAATGTTTAACGTGACAGATGACGTTTAACAGTTGACGTGACAGATGACACAGTCAATGTTTGACGTGACAGATGATAGTCAATGTTTGACGTGACAGATGACAGTCAACGTTTGACGTGACAGATGACAGTCAATGTTTGACGTCACAGATGACAGTTAATGTTAAATGTGACAGTTGACAGTCAATTTCTGACGTGACAGATGGTGATCAATATCTCAAGGTTAAAGAAGATTAGTTGGCGTCCTGTCATTTGACGTTTCGATTGTCACCGTTAGCTCAGTTTTATGTTAAGCTCATCACCCTAAGCCCTAAACAAACCAGAGACAACGCGTACTGTGGTGGTGGTGGGTTACTCGAAGTACCTTAAGCAAATACGAACTCAAGAAACGCTCCTTATAATGCAACTAGTGCTCGCCCCCTGCCTTGACGCGCTCGCTACACATTGTCTTTCACGCCCCTGAACTGTGATCAGTATGTTAATACCATTTTTGTGCATAATATTATTTACATCGGTATTTAAATTTTCTGCAAAACAATAGAACATTTAACGAGAGGCGCCACTAGGGTCGCTGTCACCCGGGGCGGTAGCTAATGCTGTCACCCGGGGCGGTAGCTAATGCTGTCACCCGGGGCGGTAGCTAATGGTGTCACCCGGGACGGTAGCTAATGGTGTCACCCGGGACGGTAGCTAATGGTGTCACCCGGGACGGTAGCTAATGGTGTCACCCGGGGCGGTAGCTAATGGTGTCACCCGGGACGGTAGCTAATGGTGTCACCTGGGGCGGTAGCTAATGGTGTCACCCACTCACGACTTAACCCATAGAACTGCAAGTTTTCCCGTGCAAAATAACGGGAACATATAGAATTTTACATTTTGGTGTCACCCCTCTGATGGTGTCACCCGGGGCGGCCCGCCCCCCCCGCACCACCCTAGTGATGCCTCTGGCTTTAACACACCAAAGACGCGAGTCAAACGACTTTGGTAAATTTGAAGAAACTCCTGTAGATAACACACCAAAAACACGTCTGAGGTAATTTTTAGAATCTCCTATAGCGCAGATATCGGGAATGTCAACTGGGTTAATTATAGCAGCGTTATCGAATAAAAAGAAACTTCTCTTTTAAGAAACCGGTCACAGAACATCCAATCTACATTTTTGAAAAGCAAGATTTGTGCTAATATTTCCACGGCGCATTCACCAAAAAAAAAGGCTCGGAGATTGGTCTAAAATTTAAAAAAAATCTTTAAAAGCCGACTGAAGTCCCCCCCCCCTCGTCTAACGCCACTGTAGCACATAAAGACACGCCACTGTAGCCCATAAAGACACGCCACTGTAGCCCATAAAGACACGCCACTGTATCACATAAAGACACGCCACTGTATAACATAAAGACACCCCACTGTAGCCCATAAAGACACGCCACTGTAGCCCATAAAGACACGCCACTGTATAACATAAAGACACGCCACTGTAGCCCATAAAGACACGCCACTGTATAACATAAAGGCACGCCACTGTATAACATAAAGGCACGCCCCTGTATCACATAAAGACACGCCACTGTATTTGTATACCTCCAGCACCACGAACCACGAGTGATATAGACGTCCCAAATGTGAACCAGTTACCGGAGCTAAATCCACTTCAAAGGATCATTCACGATCACGTGACTTTGATGTTTTTCTCCGCACGACTCAACGGCTTTGTGGATTAACAACCTCTTGAAGCTCTTTGACTGGAGATCGTGACTACTAATGTTTAGTGAAACAAATTGATAGCACTAATGTGTGTGGCACTGTGTCCTGTTTATGGACACACGAACTAGAGGGCATGCAAGAGCGATTTAAGCCATTCGAATACAGGTTGTCTATTTTTCTTTGTTCCTCGCTAAAAGATTAAAATGATTATAGATTATAAGGAAAGATTTATCTTAAGCTTGGATGTTGTTGACATGGTCAGGGGTCAATGAGTTCAAAGCAATCGAAAAAATGTGTGGGAGAAGAGATCCATTGATGGAGATATTTCGGGGGTGGGGGGGAAGGTGGAAGACACCTTTTCTGCGTAAAAGGAGACACTTTATTTCAAATCAAAGTGCCCAGGCCAAATTTAGCTCCACAGAAGCAATGGGTTAACAATAGCGTGTAAAAATAATCTCGGATCAGTTGTTCAAACAGCCATTCCCAAGGCCAAGGCTATTTGTGAACCAGGAATCTCCCTGCGTTTGTAGGCGAGGTATGTAGGTAAGTTAGGAGCACACGAGGAATAAAACACACGACAGGGAAAGGGGGGGGGGCTGTACAGGTGAAGAAATCTAGATATTCTCAGAACTGTCAATAATTTTATCTTAATAACTTCAGTGGACCAGCAGTGGCGGGAACACGGACCGGCAGTTGAGATAGCACGGACCGCCAATCGATTAATTTCGAATAAATATTTTTTTTTTAAAAACTCAGATATAGATCCCTTTAAGTTGGGATTCATTATTTCGCGAAATCGGTTAAGTCGCATTGACGTAACACAGCAAAGTTGCTCTGCTTTGCAAGAAATAAAGAAGAAAAACCTTTTTTTTGTTTACGTATGCACGTCTAAATAAATTGTAATAATACGAGGGAAAGGTATGTAAGTAACAAAGCTATAAAATATTAATAAATTGAAGAAAAATGTTTTTTTTAAAAATTCAAAGTGCAGTCTTGAAGGACTAAGTAGTTGAAATACTACGGATGTGTAATGGTAGAGAATTCAATTGTTTGGTTACACAAAAAGAGAATGACCTTTCGCCAAATGTTTTAGTTCGTGTCTTAGGAACACAGAGAATGCGTGTGTCCGCAGAAGAGCTTAGCTGACGACTTGAACGCTATCACAACCCTGTCACAGATACCCTAAACGTCATCGCAACCCTGACACAGACACCATAAACGTCATCGCAACCCTGTCACAGACACCTAGAACATCATTGCCAAAAAGCTGACGTTTAACGCGTTCATTATGATAATTCTACTACAGCTTCCCGTGGTAGAGATGTCCTTTGTTGTCATTATTGCCCACTTAAAGTGCGGTAACTCAACTCATTAGAAGCGGTGACTAAACTCATTAGAAGCGGTGACTAAACTCATTAGAAGCGGTGACTAATGTCATTATTAAACCCTAAAATAGCCCAACCCCACCTACCAATGACCAGAATAGTTCCTACAAGTGTCGAGCCTGGGACTGCGAATGAAATAAGATTGAGTGCTGTCCAGCCTGGTCACTTCAAAATATCGGGAATATGCCTGAAGGCTATTTTTAGAATTTTATCTCTTGACCGAAAATCTTGTCAAATCCACAGTAGGTGGGGTGGGAGTGGAGAAGCGCTTCTCTCCCCCCTCCGGTCTCTCTATTTCTTTCTCTCTCTCTCTCTCACTCTCACTCATACACACACAGATGTGTGGAGCAGTGAATATTTTGTCATACAAGTTGAGTAGTGTCCGGTATGACGTCATGCCACACGTGTGGAGAATGACTAACCCGACATCGCAAGTCACAGGTGGGGTTCAGGGGCGTCACCGCCAGATGTGGCAGAAAGAAGCAGAAAGTTGAAAGTGGCAGCCCTCCATCGAAAAAAAAAAGATTACGGTACCAACAAAGTTAGGCCTCTTGTGATTTCTACCCCACTTGGAGGCAGTCATGTTATGACTGAAAATACGTTGTTGTTGGTGGCCGTAGCTGGTGCATAAAGTTCATGATTGTCAAAGGCGCTTCTACGACTTTCGACTAACCACCACCATAGGCGCGTTTACGACTTTAGTTATAAAGTAACCATCCTCATAGGCGCTTTTACGACTTAAGTTAGTTACCTCCCTCATAGGCGGTTTTACGACTTTAGTTAGAGTTACCACCCCCATTTTAGGTTTTACGACGTGGATTACCCATCCTCGTTCACTGAATTTCCCAGTTCAATTTCAAGGTAGCATGAATCACACGCTGGTCACACATAGATAACAACGTTCGGCTAGGAGTAGGACTCGTTATGCGTCGAATTCGTGTCAAACATTTGACAATGTCACTGATCTGAAGATTACACAGCGTGCAGGGGTGGTGTTTTATCACTCAGTAATACGCAAAACCCTTCAGGGGGATCTGGGCAGAGGGTGCTGGTTCAAAGAAAAGTTCATAGCTCGCACGGTCACTTCATGTCCATTTGGTACCAACATTTGAACAACTTTGTGTGGGCATGGACCGGAGAAAATCATTGCTTTGGCCCAGTTGGTACCAACATTTGAACAACTTTGTGTGGGCATGGACCGGAGAAAATCATGGCTTTGGCCCAGTTGGTACCAACATTTGAACAACTTTGTGTGGGCATGGACCGGAGAAAATCATTGCTTTGGCCCAGTTGGTACCAACATTTGAACAATTTTGTGTGGGCATGGACCGGAGAAAATCATGGCTTTGGCCCAGTTGGTACCAACATTTGAACAGCTTTGTGTGGGCATGGACCGGAGAAAATCATGGCTTTGGCCCAGATACCCGACGTCTCGGAGAAAAAAAACAACACTTTCTGTATATTGAGGTTTCAGTTTATAAAACCTGGCATACCAGACGACCTGGCATACCACACGACCCCATTCAACAGCCAGTTTGAATAGATATCACGTGGGGTGTATTAGTGTTAACAGTTAAGTGTGACCGTCTAGTGACGCACACGTAGCTCACTTCGCGCCCCCCACGCTGCTGCCTCTGGCTTGGTTGATCCTTGACGGTGATACATTCAATGCTGTAATAATAACAACACACATCTCCTCAATCAATGTAGTACTAAGATGTACTGGTCATTGTAGTACTGAGATCTACTGGTCGGTCATTGTAGTACTAAGATCTACTGGTCATTGTAGTACTGAGATCTACTGGTCGGTCATTGTAGTACTAAGATCTACTGGTCATTGTACTAAGATCTACTGGTCATTGTACTAAGATCTAATGGTCATTGTAGTACTAAGATCTACTGGTCAATGTAGTACTGAGTTCTACTGGTCAATGTAGTACTAAGATCTACTGGTCATTGTACTAAGATCTACTGGTCATTGTACTGAGATCTACTCGTCATTGTACTGAGATCTACTCGTCATTGTACTGAGATCTACTTGTCGATGCAGTACTAAGATCTACTGGTCATTGTAGTACTAAGATCTACTGGTCATTGTAGTACTAAGATCTACTGGTCATTGTAGTACTAAGATCTACTGGTCATTGTACTAAGATCTACTGGTCATTGTACTAAGATCTACTGGTCATTGTACTAAGATCTACTGGTCATTGTAGTACTAAGATCTATTGGTCATTGTAGTACTGAGATCTACTGGTCATTGTAGTACTGAGATCTACTGGTCATTGTAGTACTAAGATAAACTGGTCATTGTACTAAGATCTACTGGTCATTGCAGTACTGAGATCTACTGGTCATTGTACTTAGATCTACTGGTCATTGTACAGAGATCTACTGGTCATTGTACTTAGATCTACTGGTCATTGTACTAAGATCTACTGGTCATTGTACTGAGATCTACTGGTCATTGTAGTACTAAGATCTACTTGTCATTGTAGTACTAAGATCTACTGGTCATTGTAGTACTAAGATCTACTGGCCATTGTAGTACTAAGATCTACTGGTCAGTTTACTAAGATCTACTGGTCATTGTAGTACTAAGATCTACTGGTCATTGTAGTACTAAGATCTGCTGGTCATTGTAGTACTAAGATCTCCTGGTCATTGTACTAAGATCTCCTGGTCATTGTACTAAGATCTGCTGGTCATTGTACTAAGATCTACTGGTCATTGTAGTACTAAGATCTACTGGTCATTGTAGTACTAAGATCTACTGGTCATTGTAGTACTAAGATCTCCTGGTCATTGTACTAAGATCTCCTGGTCATTGTACTAAGATCTCCTGGTCATTGTACTAAGATCTCCTGGTCATTGTAGTACTAAGATCTATTGGTCATTGTAGTACTAAGATCTACTGGTCATTGTACTAAGATCTCCTGGTCATTGTACTAAGATCTCCTGGTCATTGTACTAAGATCTACTGGTCATTGTAGTACTAAGATCTACTGGTCATTGTAGTACTAAGATCTACTGGTCATTGTAGTACTAAGATCTACTGGTCATTGTACTAAGATCTCCTGTTCATTGTACTAAGATCTCCTGGTCATTGTACTAAGATCTCCTGGTCATTGTACTAAGATCTGCTGGTCATTGTACTAAGATCTACTGGTCATAGTACTAAGATCTGCTGGTCATTGTACTAAGATCTACTGGTCATTGTACAGAGATCTACTGGTCATTGTACTAAGATCTCCTGGTCATTGTACTAAGATCTACTGGTCATTGTACTAAGATCTACTGGTCATTGTACAGAGATCTGCTGATCATTGTACTAAGATCTACTGGTCAATGTAGTACTAAGATCTACTGGTCATTGTACTTAGATCTACTGGTCATTGTACAGAGATCTGCTGGTCATTGTACTAAGATATCCTGGTCATTGTACTAAGATCTACTGGTCATTGTACTAAGATCTGCTGGTCATTGTACTAAGATCTACTGGTCATTGTACTAAGATCTGCTGGTCATTGTACTAAGATCTGCTGGTCATTGTACTAAGATCTACTGGTAATTGTACTAAGATCTACTGGTCATTGTAGTACTAAGATCTACTGGTCAATGTAGTACTGAGATCTACTGGTCATTGCAGAACTAAGATCTACTGGTCATTGTACTAAGATCTACTGGTCATTAAACTAAGATCTACTGGTAATTGTACTAAGATCTACTGGTCATTGTACTAAGATCTACTGGTCATTGTACTAAGATCTACTGGTCATTGTAGTACTAAGATCTACTGGTCATTGTAGTACTAAGATCTACTGGTCATTGTAGTACTAAGATCTACTGGTCATTGTACTAAGATATACTGGTCAATGTACTAAGATCTACTGGTCATTGTACTAAGATCTACTGGTCATTGTAGTACTAAGATCTACTGGTCATTGTAGTACTAAGATCTACTGGTCATTGTAGTACTAAGATCTACTGGTCAATGTAGTACTGAGATCTACTGGTCATTGAAGAACTAAGATCTACTGGTCATTGTAGTACTAAGATCTACTGGTCATTGTACTAAGATCTACTGGTCAATGTAGTACTAAGATCTACTGGTCAATGTAGTACTGAGATCTACTGGTCATTGTAGTACTAAGATCTACTGGTCAATGTAGTACTGAGATCTACTTGTCATTGTACTAAGATCTACTGGTCATTGTAGTACTAAGATCTACTCGTCATTGTAGTACTAATATCTACTGGTCATTGTAGTACTAAGATCTACTGGTCATTGTAGTACTAAGATCTATTGGTCAATGTAGTACTGAGATCTACTGGTCATTGTACTAAGATCTACTGGTCATTGTAGTACTAAGATCTACTCGTCATTGTAGTACTAAGATCTACTGGTCATTGTAGTACTAAGATCTATTGGTCAATGTAGTACTGAGATCTACTGGTCATTGTACTAAGATCTACTGGTCATTGTAGTACTAAGATCTACTGTTCAATGTAGTACTAAGATCTACTGGTCATTGTACTAAGATCTACTGGTCATTGTAGTACTAAGATCTATTGGTCAATGTAGTACTAAGATCTACTGGTCATTGTACTAAGATCTACTGGTCATTGTAGTACTAAGATCTACTGTTCAATGTAGTACTGAGATCTACTGGTCAGTCAAAGTTGTACTGTGATCTGCTCGTCAATCATGTCAGGTCAAATGTTGGTCATTGAATGAAGCATCCCCTACTATCACATGACCAGTGGTCAGTTGCAGTAGAAGCGCAGACTTTATACTGATAAGGTCACCGTATCATTGAGTTTTACAATAGGACAGACAAATAAAAAATTTTTAGTTTGTGTAATCTTTTATAGTATTTACAATCATACTTTTGTTTACTATTCAAAAGAGGACTGAGGTATATAGCATCGAAATGTTACAAGCAGACTAAGTGGACACACAATTAGTTTTTACGATTTTTTAACACTGGCTCGCTATTACTTTTCTCCGTTATATCACAAGTTACTTTATCTTTCGTCGTAACGCTCTTTACAGACACCCCACCCCACCCCACACTACCCACCTCTTATTACAGGCGCTCTCCTAAAATATTGTACAAGTAAACCGTAAAATGAATGGAGTTCTGTCCCCTCGGCCGGCCAAATATTCGAGAATGTAATAAATAGGTCAGAGACAGTGGTGAGTCCCACAATTAACACCAAACAATTGACACTAAACAATTGACACCCAACAATTGACACCCAACAATTGACACCCAACAATTGACACCAAACAATTGACACCCAACAATTGACACCCAACAATTGACACCCAACAATTGACACCCAACAATTGACACCCAACAATTGACACCCAACAATTGACACTAAACAATTGACACCCAACAATTGACACCCAACAATTAACACCAAACAATTGACACTAAACAATTGACACCCAACAATTGACACCATACCCAGTGAAATAGCGACACAGGGAAATAACCTAATTTTAACCGTCCCAGCCCAGCAACTTCTTATCTTATCTTATCTTATATGTTACAGACGCTCCTTCTGTACAGAAGATTATTGCAACTATACAAGACATTGTTAAAGTTAGTTAACTGTAACTGTGGTGGTGTTTGTGTGTGTGTGTCTATGTGTGTGTGTGTGTGGGGGGGTGAGTGGTTGGGGGGTCGAGGTCAGCACAAATTAATCTTGTTACAGAGATAATCTACTGGGTTGTGACGTCAATGACAACGCGGCCAAGTAACGCGATAAGTCAAAAAACAAACGAGGCTTTGTTCTGCGGAACAATTCGGTTATTTAAGTCTTGGAAGGTAGAGGTAATTAATTGTCAGTGGCATTTTGGTGCATCCCGCACACTTATACGAGTAGACACAAGGGCACATATATTTAGTCACACAGAAATAGACAAACAGTGACACACATATTTAGACACACAGAAATAGACACACAGTGACACACATATTTAGACACCCAGAAATAGACACAGTGACACACATATTTAGACACACAGAAATAGACACACAGTGACACACATATTTAGACCCAGAAATAGACACAGTGACACACATATTTAGACACACAGAGATAGACACACAGTGACACACATATTTAGACACCCAGAAATAGACACACAGTGACACACATATTTAGACACACAGAAATAGAAACAAAGAGACACACATATTTAGACACCCTGACTCACATATTTAGACACACATATTTAGACACACAGAAATAGACACACTGTCACACAGTACAAAGACCTGCCTTACTTTAAAAAAATCAATTAATGGAACAAAAGTTTGAAGTGTTTTCCCTATTACTCATTTAATTCATCATCTTTTAACGCCAGACGTTTCATAAAATAGCTTGCGTTTTACTGTACTGTTGATGATCGCCTTATAACTTTAATATAAGCGAAATACTTTTGTTCTTTGTACTCTGAAGCCATGTGCCAAAAAGTCAACCACTGCATTAGTTGATTAAAAAAGCTGTCCATGTTTTGTCATATTTATACACATTGTTTGTTTCGTGAATTATACAAATTTTAGGGTGTGAAATTAATCTGCTAGGACATTTGGACCTGAAGAATCTTTGTTTAAAATTGTTATGATATTTATAACACTATGGTATTTATTAAAAGTTAAAAGTAATAATAAAAATAATAATAATAATAATGATAATATTAATAATAATAATAAATAATACAATTTATGCCAATATTACAAGGGAGGTAAATAAATAAAACATTACCAGGGCATAAAACATTTAAAAGTTATATCCCCTTTTAAATCATAGGGTTTCAAGGGAAATTATTTCGCACAGCTCACAGCATTAAAAAAATCCATATTTGATAGTAGAGAATCTAAACCTATCTTAGAAGATCTAATCGGTTATGGACAGAATTAGATTAGGTGAATAGGTTTGGGTTGTTATGACATGATAAGTTTAGGTGAATAGTGTTGGAAATATTCAAAATAATATTATGGTATTAGGATGAGATGTTCTTGCTTACACCTGACATCCGGCCTCTCATCCTTTTCCACCAAGCCGGTTCGTCGTTATGGATTCTAACAAAGTTGCCTAACTATGGGGTTGGTGTCACCCGGGGCGGTAGCTGATGGTGTCACCCGGGGCGGTAGCTGATGGTGTCACCCGGGGCGGTAGCTGATGGTGTCACCCGGGGCGGTAGCTGATGGTGTCACCCCTTCACGATTTAAGAAGTCGCAATTTTACTTGAAACTTTGAAACAATATTAGAAAGATTTCAGAAAACGAATGTGTCTCTTCAAGAACTGAGAATACCTTTGAATTCAGCCATGCATTTGAAGTCTCTCATTGAGTTTGTTAAAAGACAGCATTCTAAATTTGGTTCCTATAAAAACAAAAGAAAGGACAAGTACGTGGAAAAAAGGAAATAAACAATCTTCAATTTCTAGTAATCATTGACAAACTTTCTTGAGCCCTACAACATCGGTTAGGCGCAAATAAAGACATCCATGAGAAATTTGGCTTTTATACAAACCTAACTGAGATCAGCTATGACGCCTGTCGATAAACAGCAGCGAAGTTAATGGAAGAGTATTCAAGTCATTTCGAAGACTGCTCACCTTCAGAATTGGTTCAATTTTCAGAACTCTTAAAAAAGTTATTGTCCAGCCCCAGGCTCAGGGTAAAGAAAAGGAAGTGACACAATGCGAAACTCAAAACACGTTCACAGAGCTACAAATTATGCTGCTTTTGAATGAGCAAATTTTTACACAGTCCTTTACAAATGTAACATCGCACTTTGCATCTATCATATAATGATGAAATCAAACTGAAGCAGAGAGAGAACATTTATAAAGTTGTAAAGAATATAAAAATGAGTGAGAATTTGCATGGGATAACAAATACTGATATGCTCTCCCTAATGAACATTGAACACGAACTGGTGTAACCTTACTTAGCTTTAGTGACTTGATTAAAAAACTTCGCAATCAGAAACATTCGCAACGTAAGTTGTAGGTTTTGAAATAATAATAATACATATTTTTATGACTTTTTGATGTCAAGTAGAAAAAAATTCGTTACCTCATAAAAACAAACGTTTTTAAACAAAAACCATAAAAAATCCGAACAAAGCGTAAAATTAATTTTATGGGGACGCGTTCGTAACCAAGAAACAGCATAAGTCGGGATGAGACCGTCGTAACCGGAGGACTACCTGTATATGAACATACTTATCTATGCTTGCACGCCTTTAATTAATATAAATAAATCAAGCAAAATATTAACTCAAAAACATTGAATTTATAATTTTCTTCTAAAAAAAGTAACAAATAAGAAAAACCATCTTTAGATTTTTGAGGGAGAAAAATCGTACCCCCCCCCCCAAACCACCTCACTGTGGTGGAGGGAGTAGTGAGGTGGGATTCGTCCATGCTATAGATGTATTTCAAAGTCCAAATGGCTTTATATCTTTAAAAACATGTCCAGTCTTTTTAAGGATCTCTCTGCTGCGAATTTTTTTCTTCTATTTTTCCTAATTTGTTTGGCGTTTTTTTGTGTGTTGGGATTGTTTTATTATTGCAAAGTTAAGTGATATTTTTAGATTAAAAGTTTTCGCATTTAATGTATTTCATTGTATTTCTTGATTCCTTTCTAGTTAACAGAAATGTGTCTTCTTTTTTATTTTGTCATAAACTCGAACACAGTCAAATTTTTTACTTTGGTGTCACCCACCCCCTTGTGGTGTCACCCGGGGTGACCCACCCCCGCCCCCCTCACGACGCAACTGGGCCAAACCAATCGTTAAAATATTTTAATGAGCCGTTCGCATTATTTTCTCGTTTCGAATGTGGAACTCTCGTCAAGTTTCATCCACCGTCCGAATGTGATGAACGATGCGCGATGTTTGAAGTTGAATCCAAGGATCCTACAGAAACACTTGGCGCTGATTCCGTCAACACCACCCAGAGATCACCGGAGAGCTCCGTTGTTAGCGCTGTTCACATCAGGAGAAAAACAACTTGACCTTGGGCTTAAATGCCAGGCTTAGAGCAAGAACATACGGGTGCAGGGGAGGCTACTGTAGATGGAGAGCCACACAAGAGGCCCTTCTACAGCAGGAAGTAGTCCATCAGTTCTATAACAGTCACAGTAATAGTCGATCATTACCGCGTCATCAATCGGCCGACATTTTATACAACAGGAAGTAGTCAATAAACACTTGAAGAAAACAACGATACAAAATGTTTAAAATACTATTAAGTAAAAACTCATGTATCCCATAATTTTTTATTTACACGATGTGTGTTAATATAACACATTTTTTTATTTATACAATATAACATTTTATAAAACAAAATACATTATTTTTCCTGGAAACAAACACAAAATACCGCGCAGCACCCTTATTTCCCTTGGCACGGTTTTAAGGCAAGGCATTAAACAGACTTTAGGATACGCCATTGTGTTCAACAGCTGGTGTAGTTAACATACAATGCTGCTGTTTCAATGTTCTTTTGAAAGCGTTATAAAAAATGACAGAGGCCAAAACTTAAGAAAGCAGTGAAATGTTTTTCTTTGTCTGTTTTTGGTCCTTTGGAAACAAGAACATCGTAAGGTCAACGACCTGTACATCGTAAGGTCAACGACCTGTACATCGTAAGGTCAACGACCTGTACATCGTAAGGTCAACGCAACGACCTGTACATCGTAAGGTCAACGACCTGTACATCGTAAGGTCAACGACCTGTACATCGTAAGGTCAACGATACCAAAATTATTGACGACTAGAGAGACTACATAAACTTCACTGCGATAAAAAAAATACATTTGTAGAGAAATTAGTGTAGATCTAGTTGCTTATAGATTATTTGATATGTGCTAAAAATGTATGTGAAGACCTTGGCATGATTTTAATGGAACTTCTCAGGCCAAAAAGAGAGCGCAAACTTTGATGGCTTTGAACGATGGAAAGACGTAGCCTTGTCACACGAGAATGATTTGAGAAGAAAGTTGTATTCTTCTTTAAATGAACGTTGAGCCTTCATCAAACCATGTTATTAAACCCTGTCACTAAGCCACTTCTCTAAACCCTGTCACTAAGCACCTTCTCTAAACCCTGTCACTAAGCCCCTTCTCTAAGCCCTGTCACTAAGCCCCTTCTCTAAACCCTGTCATCGAGCCCTATTCACCAAACGAGGCCCACCGCCAGGGCTAGGTAAGAGGGGGAGGCAAACTGGATGCTGGTGCGGGCCGAATATTTCTGGCAGCGGTTCTGTGTTAACGTTTATTACAAATTACCAATACATAAAAGTAAACAAAGGGGGCATAAGATAAGAAACAGTAGAATTTTATGTGTCATTTTGAGAAAATTATGGTAATTTATAGCATCTGATATCTGAAGTGGATTTCACACACTCCGCATAATGAAATTGAAAGTTTTTATGTAGAGAACATCACAGAACATTGTGATGAACCAAGTTCAAGATTAACAGAATTATTTAAATCTAAAGAAATAATTTATGCTATACAGCTAACAATTTGTTTAAAAAAAAACAAACTTTATGTCCAAACGACAACAGAAAGATTCACCCCATCTTTTACCAACATAATTGATTTAACCCTTCTTGTACTGTAGACAGATTTAACCCTTCTTGTACTACATACAGATTTAACCCTTCTTGTACTGTAGACAGATTTAACCCTTCTTGTACTACATACAGATTTAACCCTTATTGTACTGTAGACAGATTTAACCCTTCTTGTACTGTGGACAGATTTAACCCTTCTTGTACTACATACAGATTTAACCCTTATTGTACTGTAGACAGATTTAACTCTTCTTGTACTGTGGACAGATTTAACCCTTCTTGTACTGTAGACAGATTTAACCTTCTTGTACTACATACAGATTTAACCCTTATTGTACTGTAGACAGATTTAACCCTTCTTGTACTGTGGACAGATTTAACCCTTCTTATACTGTAGACAGATTTAACCCTTCTTGTACTGCAGACAGATTTGACCATTTTTGTACTGTAGACAGATTTAACCATTCGTGGACTGTAGACAGATTTAACCCTTCTTGTACTAACACGATAATAAGTGTGCTTATATTGCATAACAGAGTAAAACTGGGACAGTAGTTTATAAACTATTAAAATGTATCAATTATACTACCTAAATAATTAGTCAACGATTTGTGATGTTTCTTTCGGCTTTAACGAATAATTGGGTTGTATAAAATAACGGGGTTGTATAAAATAACTAGTTTGTATAAATTAACCGAGTTTGGATAAAATAACTGGGTACGCATAAATTACATCTCCAGAGGCAGAAAATAGAACAAGGAATCCGTTCAGGGTGAACTTAAAACATCCTGTATTAAAAGAAGACAACCAACTAATGGAACCATTCCTGACTAAGGAATAATCACTCCAACAAATGGCCAAGCGGCATACGCTACTCATCTGACTTACCATTTCCCTGGATTCAAAAACAACAAAACAATACAAACTGCCCACCCACACCAGCACTTTGTCTTTTCAACTCATAATTTCTGGAACATTTAAAGGCCATGCATGAATGTTATCTTTTTAAAACTGAAATAAAAACCGACTTCCGAGGAAAATAATTTCATTTTTAGCGTCTAAGAAGTAAGATATCTTGAAGAACAATTTTAATCTCAGTCAATTTATTATTTTTAAAAAAAAGATATAGCTGCAATAATTTCTAATGATAGATGATTGAAGCTACTTTAAAGATTTGACCAACCTCATCATGGTGCCATTGTCTCGCTTTTATTAACGTCTATGCAATTATACATTGTTAATATTTGTGTTTAAAAAAGGCCAATATTTCTTGGATATATTATTTTGTTTCTGTTGAATTGTAGGACTAAATTTTTAGACCGATTCCTCTGCAGTAAGATTTGAAGCCACAAAGGATATTATAAAAATTACCATAGCAACCTGAATAAGAGATATGATGCAACTCGAATAAAACCTTCTTAATTAATGCGAGCCACGTGACGTGCGGTCAACCTTTCAGGTGACTCATACACTGCCAGGTGACCTGAAATAATGACACGATTAACACAAACGACATGAATTTACCGCTGCAGGTAGCATACGGATAAATCTGCTCTTCGACGTCAGGTCATCTACCGGAAGTTGGTGACCGAGCATGACGTCCAGCCAATCCTGGGAATCCCGTCAAAGAACCAAAGGGAGGTAAATATAATCCACAGACGATGACTATTCACATAACACACGTTTGTCTCAACTATGTCACATGTGCAACTCAGGTGTGTCACTAGTTCTACAGTGATCTGTCACTCCCTCCATGGATATCACAGGGCGTCTGCACGGATATATATATAACGTCATTACAGGAAAGTCTGCACAGACTAATTCCAGAACGGGTTGAGATATATGAGTAGAGCAGACTATGAACAAACGGTGTATCTCCCTCCTATACACCGATACAGCGGTTCTCCAAATATATCACTTTCTTCTCGGGGGGGGGGGGTAAATTGATTAGTGGGAAAACTTGTTAACCGGGCAGATTTTCATTGAAAATTTATTGATAATCGATATTGAAGTTTTTCAAACGGTGGAGAGCTGAAACAATAAAACGCTGCATCAAAGGAAAGGGGGAGAAATCGTTTCTAAGATGTATTTGATTCTCACACCACAATGAAATATTTAGACTTACGGCGGTCCTTGCGCGGCCAACAACTGATCATCTGATCAAGTCCAACAAGTGTATGACATGGACTTTATATATATATATATATANTTTAAAATTTAAATAAAAGAGCTTATTTTAAAGTTAACTCTCAGAAAATCTTTTTTTTAAATGGAGAAGTTTGTACGTAAAAAAGCATATAATTATTAATTATTAATAATTAATAATTTATTAATAAATAGAGGAAATTATTTACAACAACCTCTTCAATTTAATCGCTATTTTATCGATTAAAATAATTTTAATCAATAATTTTTTACCGATTAATCGAGAAATTAATAGTTAATTTCCGCAGCCCTAATATATAACTATTTTTACATTCGAAAACAATTTGAGAACCGTTGTCATCTAACCGTATAGAAACGGGGTCAATTGGAGCAATAGTAATTTTGTTAAGTATCCGTACTTCCTGCAATTAAAGAACTTTGCCGGGAGCAAATATCTCGCGAAAGTTGACGTCACGCTGGTGTATTCGTATCTGCAAAATCTACACATGATCGAATATGGAAATTTGAACAGTAAACATTGTTAAATAGTTATGGAAATCGAGTGGCAATGGTAGACATTGTCAAATAGTTATAGAAATCGAGTGACAATGGTAAACATTGTTAAATAGTTATAGAAATCGAGTGGCAATGGTAGACATTGTTAAATAGATTGTAGACATTATTACATAGTTGATTATGTTACAACACTGCTGAGTGTTAAAACCCACACCAAATAAACAGGGAGTCTCAAACTCACTGCTATCCATATCAAGAAAACTAACTGGTATGGCGATGTGCTGAGGGCCATCGACTGCGTGGTGACGGTCTTGATATATAATTGTAGACCTTATAAACAGATGGAAGAAATTGATTGTATGTCGTTGACATTATTGACACCACCCCCCTCGTTATGACGTCACTACTATTACCAATGTCAACAGCAGGAGTACTTGGTGCATACCAACAGATCCACGGGAAATAACTATAATATATGTTGTTATTTTTAGAACAGCAACGCCTCGATGGGAGGATCCCATTAAACATACAAGTGGATGATGTGCCTCATACAAGTGGATGATGTGCCTCATACAAGTGGATGATGTGCCTCGTACAAGTGGATGATGTGCCTCATACCAGTGGATGATGTGCCTCATAC
>MUZC01004414.1:477234-498115 GCA_002072015.1 Radix auricularia | reverse complement strand
GATATCTAGAGTCACACTGAAACCTAGAGGGTATCAATATCTAGAGTCACACTGAAACCTAGGGGGTATCAATGATATCTAGACACACTGAAACCTAGAGGGTATCAATATCTAGACGCACACTGAAATCTGGAGGGTATCAGTGATACCTATTATCTGATAGACATTTAGTCACACAATCTTACAATACCAACGACTGTATCTGGTACACATTTAGTCACACAATCTTACAATACCAACGACAGTATCTGGTACACATTTAGTCACACAATCTTACAATACCAACGACTGTATCTGGTACAGACACCTTCTCATCTTCCATGTACCCCCCCCACCACTTCCCCTCTAAAGATGTCCAGGTTTTTGTCATTAAACAACTGCTTGTACAGTTATAATAGAGGAATGTTGTTTTCAGACCAGTGGTCGGTCTCTCAAACCGGAGCAGAATTTCTGGATGTTCTCAAAGCTTCATGTTTAGAAAGACTTAGATTTTTCAACGTCATACGTCACAGCTCCCCAGTTATTCAGTGACGTTTAATGCAGTATTTTATTGATTCGTTTTATGCAGTTTGGTGTTAAATTAGGTTCACCCCAAAGATCAAAGATATAAGAGTGAATATTTATTAATATATAGATATATTACGGCTGATTAAAAAAATATTTGTTTGATTAATGTGGAAAAAAATAATTTCGATTAATACTATTTTTATGAAGAATGTATAGATCCCGTTTAGCCAATATTATTTATTTCGAGAAATTGGTTAAGTCGCGGTAATTACATGGCTTCCAAATTTTGTGACGTAACACAGCGAATTCGTCCTGATACGGACGAAATAAGGAAGAAAAAGCTTTTTGTTTATGTGTGCACGTCTAAATTAATATTAATAATTCGAAGGAAAAGTATGTAATAACAAAAATATAATTTATAATAAATTTTAAAAAAATGTTAGAAATATTTTCCTAAATTTTAATCGATCAAAGTAATTTTAATCAATTAAAATTTAAAAGTTTATTTAATCATTAATTCCCGCTGCCCTAATATGTGTGTATATATATATATATATAAGTGGTTTGAGATTGCAATAAGTATTAAACATTCAAAAATCCCAAAGTCTGAGATAAAAAAGAGAATATAGTTATTGAAACTGATGAAATTGTGGTAGCAATTATGAGACAGTAGCCAATTATATCGTTTGACTAAAGGGTCGCAGCTCCAGGACAGAGGACCATCGAACAAAACAGATACGCTCCAGTGACTCCCTTAACTTGAAGGTCATGGGTAGTGAACATTTCAAGCTATTCAAATGACAGGAAGGTGGTTCGTGTAACTTAGGTCATAACATAATGCAATGAGCTGGGTCTTGGCAATGATTAATTGACTGACACATTGATTGAACTTAGCAATTTCAAGAATAGCTCGGTCCCATTACAATATCTATTATGGCTCGGTCCCATTACAATATCTATTATGGCTCGGTCCCATTACAATATCTATTATGGCTCGGTCCTATTACAATATCAAGAAGACCTAGTCATTAATTATTATTGTCGACAAATTAAATCATCAATTTAATGGCAAACGACTATGAATCCTATTAGGCAAAGATTTTGAATCCTGGTGGGCAAAGATAAAAAATCCTAATAGGCAAAGATTATGAATCCTATTAGGCAAAGATTATGAATCCTGGTGGGGAAAGATTATGAATCCTGGTGGACAAAGATTATGAATCCTGGTGGACAAAGATTATGAATCCTTTTAGGAAAAGTTATGAATCCTATTAGGCAAAGATTATGAATCCTATTAAGCAAAGATTATGAATCCTATTAGGCAAAGATTATGAATCCTATTAGGCAAAGATTATGAATCCTATTAGGCAAAGACAAAGATTATGAATCCTATTAGGCAAAGATTATGAATCCTATTAGGCAAAGATTATGAATCCTATTAGGCAAAGATTATGAATCCTGTTAGGCAAAGATTATGAATCCTGTTAGGACGCGCTCGACTGGCGTACCGATAGTCACGAGTTCGAATCAACGCAAAGGCGAGGATTTGTTCCCGGGGCCTGAGGAGTCACCGAGTCACCCAGCTCTGAATGGGTTTTTAACTAGACAATAGTTAGGCGGCTGGGTAATGCGTGGAACCCTTATAGCCGTGGCCTGTGACCGCTGCATCAATTGCCAACAGACCATCTCTCATGGTCCGTGGACGCAATTATCTTCTGCATAGAAGGAGCGTCTGTATATCTTAGAATATCTAAGACAAGATAAGGCAAAGAGTATGAATCCTATTTGGAAATCAATTTTTATTTTAGTTTTTACTTTTAAAATTGTCGTTCACCATGAATGACTGAATGACTTAAAGGCGTCTTAACTCTCCCCTTACACATACAGTAAAACATAGACATAGAGTACACCATACAGGCCTCCTAACTCTCCTCTTTGTCTTACACACACTGTATGACATAGACATAGAGTACACCAGACAGTATAACATAGACATAGAGTACACCAGACAGTATAACATAGACATAGAGTACACCAGACAGTATAACATAGACATAGAGTACACCAGACAGAACGAATTCAATCAAACTCCGATTGGTTAATAGGAGACAACCGAAATTGCAACTTAAATCTTAATTCAATTCTTATAAACTAAATTTGTTCCAGTATTGGCCAGCCCCTATCCTGCCACCGACCACCACTTCCACCAGATCCACAGCGACTGAAAATTTATCAACATTGAAACAATTATTGTCTATGTCTAAAGGATTCATATATTAGGAATAGAAAAGTTAAGTGGTTCGTTTTGTGCGCAGTAATGACTTTTGTTTGAAGGTAATGTGAATCTTGAGGTTACCATAAAGCTAACGAGGAGTCAGATGCGGATTTGAACAGTATGTGGCAGCAGGCTTTATAACAAAGAACCGAATACCTTGGAGCAAAGAAGAGATAAACTCACCAGCAGAATCATGAATTATGATAAATTGTTCTCCATCAGGATTCAAACCCACCTATTGCAGGTCGCTAGCTCAAGTCTCTACCGCCTCTAGGATTCAAACCCATCTATTGCAGGTCGTTAGCCAAATAGCCCAAGCCTTTACCGCCTCTAGGATTCAAACCCATCTAATGCAGGTCGCTAGCCCAAGTCTCTACCGCCTCTAGTTTTTTTGAAAGTTTTTTCAGTTATCTTTAAAAAAGCCGCTATGACCTGTATCTAAATGACGTTTATTGAGCTTTTTGGAGCCGTCCATAAACAACGACACGCACCTTTAAAAATAAAAGATATTTATAGATAAATAAGGGGGTGTCACACATTTGTGACAATGTGTGACGGGGGGAGGCGGGGGTGTTAAAGAACCGTGACGTCACATAAAAACAAACAAATTTAAACTAAAGTTCCACTTAAATATTTGATTGCTTACTATTTTATGACATACTTAATGGCTTCATTTCACGCGCGTTAAGATATTAGAGTGCAGCCTAACACTTAAGATATACTTATATAATTTTTATCAAATAGAAAATACGTTTTTCATGGGTTGGGGGTGGAATGGGCAAAGCTTTGTGATGTCATATTTGAGGAGGGTCTAGGTTTTTATGACGATGTGTGAAACAGTTGGGGGGGGGGGGTGATCGACCAAAGTCGCTAGACGTCATTTATGATGGCCCCTTACGTGTGTAAGACGGAAGGAAGCTAGGTGTTCTAATATTAAATGCGTTAAAAACAGGCGTCTTGCGCCCATTGTATGATGGGTAATCTTTACTTAAATAAAATAATTAGAATGTATACGTCTAATCCTTGTACACGTATACAGAAAGAACCAGAAATTGCACGATGAATCCAATTATTAGCGAATTCAGACAAGTTGTTCTCAAAAGGCTTATATAGCGATTAATTCTGCTTCCTCCTCATTTGTTTTTATTTAGGTTTAGTTTTAGAGTTTTTATTTGTTAATTTAGGGTTGGGGATAGGTCTAGTTTTAGAATTTTAAATTGTGAATTTAGGGTTAGGATTAGGTTTAGTTTTAGAATTTTAATAGTTGAATTTTCTAATTTTCTTGTAAGGTTGCCTTATGTAGCAACAAAGATGGCGGCCATGTATCGTGGGTACGTCAACCCCAAATTTACACAGTTATTCATAACGTCTTTGAACATTTCAAACAACAAAATGGCGATACATTCCCAGCTCTGAGACTAGACAAACGTGTATGTGTGTAAACCATATACAAGTGTAGTTTTATCTATATTCTAAAACACATTGGCAGCTCTGAGAATAAACAAGCATGTGTTCAATGAACACTGTTCATGCATAACCTATAAGAGCATAGTTTGATCTATATTTCCATTGTGATCTCCAAGTCAATTACTCTAAATTAAGGCATTGACAATATTCTTAAAGCTCAACTTATAGAACTCTTCCCTATCTAGAAAGTAGTCACACTGTTATATGAATGATGCTGTTGTTACCATATTTAATAGGGAGACTACGGTAATTTGTTTTTACCGGGGTAAAGTGTCAGGGAAATGTTTAACAGCCAACGGCAGGAAGCAAGGGAAGGTAAATTAAGTACTGCATCCGCTAAGTGGAGTTTTTATAAAACAAAATGTTTTAAATTCCTCACGTAAGTCTCGGTAATATATATAAATATTAGGGCTGTTATCGATTAAATTAAATTTAATCGTTAACTTTTGAAAAATTACCGATTAATTAATCGATAATTTTGTTAAAGCTAGAAATAAAGATTATGACGTCATTAAACTGAAAATTTCATGGGAAGTAATAAAAACAGGCAATTGATATTTCTATTGAGTTATTTTTAAAACATAGTTAACAATAAAAATAAGTTAAATAACGTATTGAAGTTTAGGCACTTGAATGAAAATTTATAATTAATTTTAAAATATAAAAGAAAAACAGCCATACAGAAATTGTTTGATGATTAACAAAACATGATTATCATTTTTTTAAAAATGCCCATAACTTAAGTATTTAATTTAATTTAATTTAAAAGATATAACTTTGTTAGGATATATATTTAAATATAAGTAGTTCAACATAGTGCCTATGAATTTAAATTTTGTTATTGTTAAATAATTAAAAACAATGTTTTTTTTTATATCATTGTCCTTATAAACCAGGTTATTTTCAAGTTTACACTTTCCTACTTTTTGTAACAGAGAAGTTTGTGCGTAAAAAAAAATAAAATAAATACTATTATTAATTATTTATTAATAAATCGAAAATTAAAAAAAAACATTTCTTTAATTTTAATCAATATTTTATCGATTAAAATAATTTTAATCGATAAAATAATTTACCGATTAATCGAGAAATTAATCGGTAATTTCCGCAGCCCTAATAAATATATATATTTATTTGGGCTGGTTCAGATTTTTGTTCGATTAATCTTTGAACATTAATAGATTAATCTATTAATTTTCGATTAATTATATTTTATATAACTCTTACATCTTAATTGTAATCGATTAATTTTACAGTTAATCGATTATGTATATTATACATATATTGACATATAAAATTTTATTCCTTATAAACATAAAAACCCTTCTCTCTTTGCTTGGCTGAACTGCCCCCTAATCACAAAGAAGATACAGGTAGCAAGTCAAAGTAAAGACCCGCCTCCTACCACCTACACCAGACCTTGACCTTAGACCAGGAAGGAAATAAGGAGGGAGAGTGAAAGACCGACAGACAGAGAGGGGGGATGAGAGAGAGAGGGAAAGGAGAAAGAGAGGAAAGAGAAAGAGGAGAGACAAACACAGAGGGAGAGGAAGAAAGAGAGAGAGGGGGGAGGGAGAGAGAGATCGAGAAAAAAGTGAGATCGAGAGAAAGATAAGAGAGAGAGAGACTGATGGGGAGAGAGGGATAAAAAAAAAATCATGTTAAGCCTGGTCCCTATTGGAATTCAGGACGTGTTAGCGCATTTTCGTATTATGTATCAGTACTTATGTTAGATATCAGAATTATGTAGTTATCAGTAATTGTGTTTAGATTTTAGACATATTTTTATGAATTTTCTTGTGTAATGAATATACCTGACATTTTTTTTATTTAAAAGTCATTTCTTTACATTTAAAAAAAAATTATTTTCTCTTTAATCTAACTACAAGTCACCACAAATGATGACGTAAAACTCTCTAAACTTTTACACATATTCTAATGACGTCAACTAAAAAAAAACAAACTAATTCTTTTGCACCCTTTCGCACCACTCTTCAATGCCTGAAGGATTATGCGTTCGACTTCCGGCAATGGCGGCCGTTCCCTGCGCTAGTGTTACCTCTCGATTCGAAATATTTTTTGGTAGTTTTAACGGGTTTTTTTTAACGGATCGAGTAACTGAGTGTTGATGCACAAATCGCAGGTCAGGACATACAAAAAACATATATACCTCATGGGTCTAGGACTTATGGATGCTGAGATCAAGGGTGATGACAGACGGACGGACGGACAAAACGGGTGCAATAGCGCATTCGACTTCTCGAAAATGCGCTAACAACAACAAATGTTTTTATGTAAACGTTGTGTAAAATATCTTTCGTCCCTTGGCTGTCTGTAGCCTCTGCTAAGGAAATTTCTCCCCTCAATTTGTGAGGCTACGCCAAAATGTAAATTTGTAATAATGACGTCATCGTATTTTCGTTGATAATGACTCAAGTCTCTTAATCACATGTTTGAAATGAAGGTAATGTTTAACTTTGGACTCAGTAATGGGGCATTATAGAAATTAACTTTGTAAATAATAAATGGATTTGACGATAAAGGTAAACAACATAGCAATAAACGGCGAACAGGAATTGAACTCACATGGCAAAAATGAAGCCAAGGGGAGGTAGCACTGATTAAAATAGATTACACGTTATATTATTGTTACCGCCCTTGACACACGACCCCATAGAATCGCGTGGAAGTAATTCATTGCAAAGGCTGTGAAAACCCCCAGATTATTTTAATTATTTAAGTAAATTAATATCTAAATGTCATCGACAGTCGGAACTACCTAATGAGATTCAATTATTATACAGAAAAAATCATGTTAAGCCTGGTCCCTTTTTGGACTCAGGACGTGTTAGCGCATTTTCGTATTATGTATCAGTACTTATGTTAGATATCAGCATTATGTAGTTATCAGTAATTGTGTTTAGATTTTAGACATATTTTTATGAATTTTTAGGAACTCTTGTGTGTTGGTGGTGGTAGGAACTCTTGTGTGTTGGCGGTGGTAGGAACTCTTGTGTGTTGGTGGTGGTAGGAATTCTTGTGTGTTGGAGGTGGTAGGAACTCTTGTGATATACATCATGGGTCTAGGACTTTCATACTTCCAGGAGCTCTACTGCCACTACAAGAGGTCGGATCGAGTAACTGAGTGTTGATGCACAAATGGCAGGTCAGGAAATACAAAAAACATATATACATCATGGGTCTAGGACTTATGGATGCTGAGATCTAGGGTGATGACAGACGGACAGACGGACAAAACGGATACAATAGCGCATTTCGACTTCTCGAAAATGCGCTAAAAATGTCGGATAAATGTTCAAATATTCTGCTAAACTTTGTGTGAAACTTTTTATTTTATATTATTTTATCTTTTGATCTTCTTAAATTGTAACAAAAACCCGAAAGTCTTTTTTCAAGCACAAATGACTATGGGAAAAATGTTTAGATCGTACAGCCATAATAGTCTATATGTTACAAAACACTTGGTGGGGAAAACTATTTATTAAAATACATCTTTATAAATTCTGTATTTTGTCTACATTTAGTGTTCATCAATTCATCTCCACTTTTTTTTTTAGTGCTGACCTCCCCTTATTTAGCGTTAATTCCCCAAATTTAGAATAATTAGAATGCATCTTTAGTTCTGAAAAATCTTTCTTAATCTAGGGAATTTTTTTCTTTTAATAATCCACAAAGGTGATTAAGTTGGGAAATTAAAAAATATTAAATAAACGTCTTCCCTTAGAAACCAGGTGAGCATCTAGATATCTGTTTCAGGTGAGGACCCGATGATTAAGATGAGAGTAAGACTAACAACAATGACAATGATCTTCAGCAGACGTTAAGACAATCGACTTACCCGCTTTAAGGGTTTGCTGGTCACGTGACCCTCCAGGTCCGGGTCCTGCAGCATGCACTCGTCACAGTCACAGGGCGGCATGGCCGACAGGATCTCCTTCTCCCCCAACATCTCCAGCATGTTCAGCACCTCCTCCTCGCTGATGGACGTCAGCGAAGACGTCTTGGACGAGATCGAGGACGAGGCGGATGTCCTTGACCCATTGTCCGACCTCCGCGCCTTGTGAACGTGGCGGGTGCGGGGGCTTCGTGTGACGTCACCAAGGTGCCACGCGGGGGTCGGGCCAGTCGGTGACGTGACGTCACGTGGGTCGTGTGAGAAGATATCGTCGGCGTCGTCATGGCAACAGTTGACGTCTGGTCCAACAGACGTCCGGGCAGCTTGGGATAGACTCCATGACGTCATCGCCGAATGCTGGCAGCTGAGACTCGTGCTGGAGCCGCCGTTTGATGACGTGTCCATGTCCTGACCTGTTCTGTCGTTGAATGACATACTACATCAACTGTCCGCTGACATCTGAGGTCAATCCCGCATTTAACAAAAGACACGCCTTGGACAGTGTTTGTTTACGCCTATGCACAGTGTTTGGATACGCCTAGGTTTGACGTCAGTATATTTTCATCTCACTTGAGCCTCACCCAAGTTTAATCTCCCAATCAGTAGTAGCAAACTTCCTTTTGTCTCTGGCTGCGCGAGAAAACTAAATGTGTACGTTTGGTGCTATAAATAGTGGTCGTTCTTTGCTCAGCTGGTTTATGATCAATAAAGGCATTTACGAGCCACTTATGAGAGTCACAGCTAAACTGACACATTAATACATCCACAGACGTCACTCACGGGCTTAACTAGGACACTTAAAAGGGGAACAACAATGCTTTAAACATATCAAATTCTTCGTTTTTTGAAGTTCGCAAAGTGAAAACGCATAATTTTGTTGTCAAACCCTCTATCATGCATGAGCTTTAGACCCTTTACTCTCTGACCCCTTACCCATTGACCCCTTAACCTTTTCCTTACTTGATGAGGTATCGTCCTTAAACTTATTAAAACTGACTCCTTGAGTCCCCAAGCTGTGCCATGGAGCTTTAAACTTATCTTAGAGTTATATGTATATATATCTATATATGTCCAATCAATTGTTCAACACGACTGTACCATACACATGGCTTTCTACAATGATGATCTCAACTCTAACTATACAACGATCAACTCAACTCTTAACTGTACCACGATCAACTCTAGCTGTACCACGATCAACTCAACTCTAACTGTACCACGATCAACTCTAGCTGTACCACGATAAACTCAACTCTAACTGTACCACGATCAACTCAACTCTAACAGTACCACGATCAACTCTAGCTGTACCACGATAAACTCAACTCTAACTGTACCACGATCAACTCAACTCAAACTGTACCACGATCAACTCTAACTGTACCACGATCAACTCAACTCTAACTGTACCACGATCAACTCTAACTGTACCACGATCAACTCTACTCTAACTGTACCACGATCAACTCTACTCTAACTGTACCACCATCAACTCTAACTGTACCACGATCAAATCACCTCTAACTGTACCACGATCAACTCTAACTGTACCACGATCAACTCTACTCTAACTGTACCACGATCAAGTCTAACTGTACCACGATCAACTCTAACTGTACCACGATCAACTCAACTCTAACTGTACCACGATCAACTCTACTCTAACTGTACCACGATCAACTCTACTCTAACTGTACCACGATCAACTCTACTCTAACTGTACCACGATCAACTCTATTCTACCTGTTCCACGATCAACTCTACTCTAACTGTACCACCATCAACTCTAACTGTACCACGATCAACTCTACTCTAGCTGTATCAAATATATGATAATCGAGTTCCAAGATAACCTTTGACCTTTACACCAATCTTCCATTGTCCCGCGCTAATTTATGGAGGTACTACCAAGATTGGTCCAAGTCCAATAAGTGCCGCTACACTGCCAGGAGAGAGCTTATGTCACACAAGAAGGGTTGGACAACACCACTGACATACATAGACACACCAATCTAAAATAGACACAGTTTGACATGGACACACAATGACACACGATGACACAGGTAGGGAGCGGCTAAATATAATTATGTTGGATTTCCTGGAAACACCGGTTAGGGAAGTCTTGAAATGAGTCTCACCCAAATAATGGTAGCAAGAGACCGATGACGTCACGTGACGTGATTGTTACGTTTTAGTGTCCACATTAAGTTAGTCACAAACCTGGCTTAGGGAGAGGGGCGGGGCGGGGCGGGGGAGGTACCTTAGATTTGTTAGATGTCGTGTTTCGAGTCTAACCGCACAAACGGAGTTCTCTAGTATCTACATATTGGAAAACAAATATAACCCTGTCGACTGAAAGGATGCTAGGATTAGAGGGATTTCTGGGATTGTTGGAATAATGGGATTAGTGGGATTAATTGGATTAATGGGAGTAGTCGGGTTAGTGGGAGTATTGGTTTTATGGGATTAATGGAGTAGTGGGATTAAATGGAGTGGGTGGGTTAATGGGAGTATTGGTTTTATGGGATTAATTGGAGTAGTGGGATTAATGGGAGTGGGTGGGTTAATGGGCCCCGCGGGCCGTAGTTTGCCAAAAACAGAATTCTCAAAAAGTATATATGTCCAATTATGCCAAACAAACGTGGTGGTCGAGAGGTAGCGCTCTCGACTGTCATACCGATGGTCACGGGTTCGAATCCACACGAAGGTGAAGATTTGTTCTCGCGGCCTGAGGAGTCCCCGAGTCACCCAGCTCCGAATGGGTACCTAACTAGACAATAGTTAACGGCTGGGGTAATGCGTGGAACCCCTATAGCCGTGGCCTGTGACCGCTGCATTACTTGCCAACAGATCATCTCTCATGATCTGTGGACGCAATTATCTTCTGCATAGAAGGAGCGTCTGTATATCTAAGCTAAGCTAAGACAAACTCGGGTATACCCAACGTTATCTAATGTGCGTAGTTAGTTGATACTATCAGTGTTACGCACAGTTTGTTTAATAACATATGGGCTGTGCACTATCGTTTATGACGTGCACAAATCATCCTCAAGCACAGGTTCTGTGCACCACCAATGCACTTGACACAACTGAGCCCTGTGACCGATATGCACAAGTCACGTGACAGAATCTCTCTCCCCGCTCCCGCCTCTCGAAGCTATTAATGACAGTCATGACGTCATAGGTCTATAAGCCTGTTATCGTCACTCAAATCTGTGTGTACATTGTACACCTGGTACATAGATACAAGAAAGGAATGATGTGTGTGTGTGTGTGTGTCTGTGTGTACATTGTACACCTGGTACACAGATACAAGAAAGGAATGATGTGTGTGTGTCTGTGTGTACATTGTACACCTGGTACATAGATGCAAGAAAGGAATGATGTGTGTGTGTGTCTGTGTGTACATTGTACACCTGGTACATAGATACAAGAAAGGAATGTTGTGTGTATATTGTACACCTGGTACATAGATACAAGAAAGGAATGTTTGTGTGTGTGTGTACATACTACCCCGACACGTCTGTCGCCGAATGTTGCCTGTTAAATTCTTGGTTATAATGACCGGCTTATAAAATCAACGTCATAATTAAGGCTTAGTGTTGACTACATTCACCAAAGGCTGTATACAGAGAGGTAAGTCAGCAAAAGTCATGCATCAAAATAAAGGAAATAAGCAAGCAAGCGAAACAGTCTTGGGGTGACTATAAATTTGGTTACGTGATCAGTCCTATAAATTTGGTAACGTGATCAGTCCTATTAATTTAGTTTTGTGATCAGCCCTATAAATTTGGTAACGTGATCAGTCCTATAAATTTGGTAACGTGATCAGTCCTATAAATTTGGTAACGTGATCAGTCCTATAAATTTTGTTCAGCCCTATAAATTTGGTAACGTGATCAGCCCTATAAATTTGGTTACGTGATCAGCCCTAAAAATTTGGTAACGTGATCAGCCCTATAAATTTGGTAACGTGATCAGACCTATAAATTTGGTTACGTGATCAGCCCTATAAATTTGTCTGACTCAAAGACTCCCCCATTCCAAATCAATCAACCGCTACGTTACCAGTGCTCAAGATTTCAGCCTCAACTGCCGCAATCCTACGTCGAGGAATATCCCCTCCCTCACTCCCTCCCTAATTTCTCCCTTATAACGGGGCCAACTCATTAATTCTCTTTCCTAATCTGTTTCAGGTCGGGGCTATTAATAGTCGAAGGCTATTGTGGATAGGTGAAATATTCATTGCTGGCGGTCAGAGGTGAAAATAGAGCAATCAGAGACGGAGGTAGGGCAACATCAAAGCCGAAGATAAAACAACCATAGACATATTTAGGGCAGACAGAGGTGGCGGTTAGGGCGATCAAAGACGGATATAGGGAAGCCAGAGGCGGAGGTAAGGGCGATCAAAGACGGATATAGGGAAGCCAGAGGCGGAGGTGATACAAACGTTGTATTCGTCTCACATTGTGGTGAATAGCGTTCAGTAACACTACACGTTTAAAGTCGAATGTGGTGGCACTGAATGGGACCAAATGACGATCAGTAACACGTTTAAAGTCGAATGTGGTGGCACTGAATGGGACCAAATGACGATCAGTAACACGTTTAAAGCCGAATGTGGTGGCACTGAATGGGACCAAATGACGATCAGTAACACGTTTAAAGTCGAATGTGGTGGCACTGAATGGGACCAAATGACGATCAGTAACACGTTTAAAGCCGAATGTGGTGGAACTGAACGGGACCAAATGACGATTCTACAATGGTAGATCGGAACAATCGCTTTCTTACGTCATATTAAACCTGTTGTAGGGCTTGGGGTATTAAACTGTCATGCTAGACTGACCACACTGTTCAACAGCTCAGATAAGATCGATGTCGTTTGGCAAAGACCCAGCAAATGCATTGTTCATGACTAGCTGTGATGGAAACTAATAAAAGATCGCGTGTGTTTTAAACTTTACAAAAAACAAAATCGGTCAGTGGGGATCATCTACAATCTTTGTCGTGTAATAGGGCATGAAAACTTGGCATTAGTACACCGTTATACGTCTGGAATGGATATGAGATCTTAATCCCATTGGATCAATTAATAAGAACACAAAGAATTGAACAAATCAGCTCTCTATTTAAGTCTTGGCTATTTTTGTCTTTTCAAGGAACATACATCATCATCAAACCCCATTGAAATATTTTAATTAAAACTTGGCCAAATAATAATCTTTAATAGAACAGTAAAATAATTTATAGCAAGGGATATAACTATTACGTCACTTAACACAGAAACATGATGCTCCAATGGAATTTGATCGAAACAACATGACGTAGAGAGAACATTAGAAGATCGAATCGTACATCACTTTTCAAATGGTTTAATAAAACATCCACGTGCCATGTGGTTAAATAGATGGATAAAACATCCACATGACATGTGGTTAAATAGATGGATAAAACATCCACATGACATGTGGTTAAATAGATGGATAAAACATCCACATGACACGAGGCTTGTACTTGTATCCTTGAAATAGATAAATAAACGGCGCCTTCAAAACGAATTGCACCTTAAATCCAAGACTCATTGAAACTGGCAGCAAATGGAAGGAAGTCAGGTCAACACTCTCCACACACCAACACGAACGTTAGTTAACACCGTATGCACTGGAAGGAGTGAGAGAGTGTGACAGAGAGAAGGGGGGAGGGAGAGAGGGGGATAGGGAGAGAGGCTTTCATTCATAGTTAAATGGCCGGGCCCAACGGAGTGGGAGAGTGTGACAGAGAGAGAAGGGGGGGAGAGAGGCTTTCATTCATAGTTAAATGGCCGGGCCCAACAAGTCGCACGGCGTCAGGGGTGGGGGCGGGGGGGGGGGGCGACGTAACGGGTAGGGTAGGTAACAGGGGACGCAATACCCAACGGTTCTCATTTTGTAATACAGTAGGGCGGTTGCTCTAGACAAGTTTGACAGCGGATGGGCCATAAACTGAAATATCATTAAGTGTGGTGAGAGACATAAAAACAAACAGGTAAATGCTGGTTGTCCAACTGTCTTATTGAAATAAGATAATAATAATTAAAGTTAACTTCTTAGTTTGTTTTGTTAAATGCTGTGACACCAGAGTGATTCCTTATTTTACCGAAATTCCCAAAGGGACAACGTGGTCATTCAATGAACGAATAACGTGTTAACCAGTTCTCACATACGTCATACGTCCATGTTAACTATTTCTATATATGTACGTTATACGTCCGCGTTAACTATTTCTATATATGTACGTCATACGTCCGTGTTAACTATTTCTCCCAAACATCCGTGTTAACTATTTCTATATATGTACGTCATACGTCCGTGTTAACTATTTCTCCCAAACGTCCGTGTTAACTATTTCTATATATGTACGTCATACGTCCGTGTTAACTATTTCTCCCAAACGTCCGTGTTAACCATTTCTATATATGTACGTCATACGTCCGTGTTAACTATTTCTCCCTAACGTCCGTGTTAACCATTTCTATATAAGTACGTCATACGTCCGTGTTAACTATTTCTCCCTAACGTCCGTGTTAACCATTTCTATATAAGTACGTCATACGTACGATGGTGGACCAGTGACATCTCTCCATGTATCTGGAAAAACAAAGGGCAGGTAATAGGATGAAACTGTACGATGCCAGAAGAATGGCAAGAGTTACCGGAATAGTTCATGTATCGCACATCCTACCGTCAGTGTTCCTTTATCGTCGAGTCCAAATACTGTTGTTGTTTTTAATGACGGACACACAGGTAAGTAAAGTGAGGGGGGGGGTGTCTCTAACTGATCAAGTTCCATATTTATAAAATATTTAGATTACAGCGGTCCTCACGCTGACAGGCATTGTGAACACACGGAGTCTATTTGTGGAGTTCCGGGAAAAAATAGAATGACATGTAATTTTTTGAAGTTTATAAAAATTAAAAAAAAGTAAACTACCGTTTGGTTAGTCAGGTCTGGGGAAATACGGGATGAATCGGGGAAATAGGAGATAGAGGAGTGGTGCTTACAGGACGGAGAGAGGGGGGGGCTTACAGGATGGAGAGAGAGGGGGGTTACAGGACGGGTGAGATGGGGGCTTACAGGACGGGAGAGAGGGGGCTTACAGGGCGGGAGAGAGGGGGCTTACAGGGCGGGAGAAAGGGGGGCTTACATGATGGGAGAGAGGGGGCCTACAGGACGGGAGAGAGGGAGCTTACAGGACGGGAGGGAGGGGGGCCTTCAGGACAGGGAAGGGGGAATGATAGGTCAGGGGATTAGCAGGACGGGGGAGGGAGTTCTAGCATGGACGGATTGAAACCGACACAACAACCGGCATACGCTAATGATATGACGTTATCGCCTGACGTAGACTTACGGAGTGTGAGGTGAATTTTAATGACGAGAAAGGCGCCAGGAAAACTGAGTTAACGACAGGACATACGTCAAGACCTGACGAGTAGCGTTGGGGACAGTAGGATCAGTGAGAGTTCAATGGAGCACCTGACAAAAAGAATAGCACCTGATTGGTCTGACCCCTTTACGTCCCCTTGATAGGTCTGACCCCTTTACTTCCCACTGATAGGTCTGACCCCTTTACTTCCCACTGATAGGTCTGACCCCTTTACTTCCAACTGATAGGTCTGACCCCTTTACTTTCCAATGATTGGTCTGACCCCTTTACGTCCCCTTGATAGGTCTGACCCCTTTACTTCCCACTGATAAATATCATGATTTCGGTTGACATAAACAGGTATTTTAAAGTTAATCTCTTGCACCGATTGGGCCTGGGAGTCCTTAATATTGATTTTGCCTATATGAGATGTAGGCCTATACTAATTATTTAAGCGTTAACGACTTGAAAATGAATGGATCTTAACCAAACGTGATGTATATTGACCTTGATAGCCCAATTTAAAATTCTATGGTTATTGAATCTTCAATGTTCATCTCCTCGGGCCGGTGGCCCTGATATTTATTTCCCATTCTGTGACATGGTCTTAACAAATGTAGCTAAAATATTAAATATGATCATAATTGAAATGAACAAATGTTTCCAAATTTACATCTTGTACCTACTGGGCCAGGGATCCCTTAATGTTGTGTTATGCTTCTGTATATAATATCTTTATTTATATAAATCAATGTATGTAAGAATGTTTGTCCATTAAAGCTGACTAAACAATGCATCCGATCACGATGAAACTTTAGGAAATTGCTGGTTGCTCTTACGGATCATGATAAAACTTTAGGAAATTGTTGGTTGCTCCTACGGAATTGTTTATGTGAAAAAGAAATCTGAACAGTGATATTCATGGTGGCCGGGTGCCCCCATTTTTTTCCATTTATATTAGTTATATACAAATTAGTTTATGCGTTAGCTACATGGAAAATGAATGGATCTTGACCAAATTTAATACATACATACTTTATAGCCCATATTAAAATACAATACAGTGTTGAGGTCCTAATGTTAATTGCTTTGGGGCTGAGGTTAAAATTCTCTATTTTCGTAAGCGATAAAGATTTTTATTTTTTGCCTATATGAAATATTTACAAATTGTTTAAACGTTAACGACATGGGAAAATGGATAGCTCGTAACCAAACTGGTGTAAAATAACCTGATAGCCAATATATAAATTCTATGGGACATTTGATACAATTTCTAATGTTTATCCCTTCGGACCGGGGCCCTGATTCTTTTTCGTAAACGTTTAAGATTTTATTCCACATTCTGTGCCTTAGTCTCGACAAATATCGATGATCCAAAATGAAATGAACATATGTTTTAACTTTACATCTTGCACCAAGTGGGCCAGGGAACCTTTAATTTCATCACTTATCTAGATATATAAAAATGAAAGTATGTCTGTGTGTGAGTGTGCATGTCCTTTATAAACCATGCATCACATAGTCATGAAAACTTTGGAGATAGTTTAGTACGCTCCCAAGATGATTACTGGCAGCATTATTTTCTATATTTAACACTCATGGGGCGCCGGGTGCCCATAATGTCAATTTTTGCCTACATGAGCTATAAAAATAATTTAAGAGTTAGCTACTGTGTAAATTGATGGAATTTAATCAAAGACGCATATAACATTTTTACAACAATAATAAAATACTATAGGGCACAGAACTCTTAATGATCATTCCTTCGCGGCCGGGGGCACTAAATGCCTTTTTTCCTTTAACGTATACGTTTTTTTTTATTCCCCATTCGATTATTAATGATCTCGAGAAAAAAATGACACATATATCCTATATTGTGCAGATTAAAAATGAAAAGGTCTTTTCAACTTCACATTTTTTGTTTCATTCATTTATTTCCGAATTTAACAATTTTATGCGGACGTTCTAAAAGAAACATTTTTGGTGCGCTGGTTTCTAAAATTAGTAGCGTCATCGGGGCATGAATTTCAAATTATATATTTTTATTGAGTATTTTTGGTGCACTGCTTTCTAAAAAAAATAGTAGCGTCACGGACAGACAGACAGACAAAACATACGTTGCAAATGATATATATTGATTATAACTATTATTATTAAACTTGCTCTTCTTTACCTATTTTACAAGGATATGTAACTACGCGCCGACTACTTAAATATTAAATGTAAAATATTTTTTGAGCCAAGAACAAACTAACTTAAGACAAAAAGAACGTATCTAGGACTTAAACCGCTTAACTTCAGATTGAATCCACAAGCGATTCTCGCCAACTGGCGTCAGGTTTAAGAGGTGCTTTAAACCATTCAAAATATATTGATAGCGGGAAACGGACTTGGCTTTTAAAGTTAGCGGTTTCAAGTCAAAGCGAGAAGGGCATTCAAAAACAACACAGATTACAGTGATTAATAAAAGAAAATGGTTTTTCTTTTAAATTTACGTTTCGCTTTGATTGTGCTCACATTGTCACACACACACACACACACACATACGAACACAGTCACACACACAATACTTTTAAACTTTACGACATTAAAGTCGCTTTCAAATTCAAATAATAATTTTTGTAAAAGTAAAACCACTTAAAAGTTCGCGACTTAAACAGAGTGGTTATTTTAAAATCGCTTCTACGACTCTGATATTACTTCCTTCCAGACGCTTCGTGAGCCAGAAAATTGATGACGTCATAAACACTTCCTGTTATAATTGATGAGACGTGACAATCACATCCAACGAAGTGGGCGGCGGCGGTTCTCAAAACAACGCTTTTAGAATCAAGGGTACACACCAACAAACATCTTCGTGTGATATGCCGTCTGACACCAGTCACAAAACAACTTTCTGGAAGACGTATGCAAAGGTTCTCATGATGTATACAAAGGTTCTCATGATGTATACAAAGGTTCTCATGATGTGTGTAAAGGTTCTCATGATGTGTGCACAGGTTTTCATGATGTATGTAAAGGTTCTCATGATGTATGTAAAGGTTCTCATGATGTATGCAAAGGTTCTCATGTAGCATGCAATGGTTCTCAAGGTGCCTACGTCTCGGGTTCAGGTTGTCAACACTTTAAGATGGTCCATTAAATTCAAGTAACGAAATACAACAAGACCTATTTATAAATTCGGTGAGCTGTCTGCTTTACGCTGAGATCAGAACAACTCACTGAATGATACAATTTTGACACTGCTGTCTTAGCAGCACAGTGTTAGCACTGCTGTTTTAGCAGCACAGTTTTATAACTGCTGTCTTAGCTGCACAGTGTTAGCACTGCTGTTTTAGCTGCACAGTTTTATAACTGCTGTCTTAGCTGCACAGTGTTAGCACTGCTGTTTTAGCTGCACAGTGTTAGCACTGCTGTTTTAGCTGCACAGTGTTAGCACTGCTGTCTTAGCTGCACAGTGTTAGCACTGCTGTCTTAGAAGCACATTTTTATAACTGCTGTCTTAGCTGCACAGTGTTAGCACTGCTGTTTTAGCTTCACAATGTCAGCACTGCTGTTTTAGCTGCACAGTGTTAGCACTGCTGTCTTAGAAGCACAGTGTTAGCACTGCTGTCTTAGAAGCACAGTGTTAGCACTGCTGTTTTAGCTGCACAGCGTTAGCACTGCTGTTTTAGCAGCACAGTGTTATAACTGTTGTCTTAGCTGCACAGTGTTAGCGCTGCTGTCTTAGCTGCACAGTGTTAGCACTGCTGTCTTAGAAGCACAGTGTTAGCACTGCTGTCTTAGAAGCACAGTGTTAGCACTGCTGTCTTAGAAGCACAGTGTTAGTACTGCTGTCTTAGAAGCACAGTGTTAGCACTGCTGTCTTAGAAGCACAGTGTTAGTTAGCACTGCTGTCTTAGAAGCACAGTGTTAGCACTGCTGTCTTAGCTAAAAAAAAATGGACACATGTTTTTCCATTGACTCCACCCCATCCCCTCGTTTAAAAACTGAATCAGAAGCTGCTATTTATAAGACTTCGTTGCTTAGCAATAGGAAACCTTCCGGTGTATACATAAACAAACAAAATTTCCGGTACAGGCCCACAACACACATGCAGGGGCGTGTCCGACGCGAGCCGCATACCGCACGTGCTCTATGACCCCAAAAAGCCATCCAACACTTGAGATAAGGTGTGTGTACAGCTACAGGTGATAGGCCACCTGGTCACGTGGGTTGTAATCTTGTCTTCACAACTGGCGGTTTGTTTGTGACTAGGTATAATCCTGAACTTCAGCATCGGCTTCATTTATCATTATTTTTTTGTGTGGTGTGGGGGGGGGGGGGAGGCTGCTGACAAACCGGGAAATCGGTGGGTAGAAGGATTTACCCGAAATACGGTCTACAGGTAGATGGGTGTGACTCACCGTTAACGGATAGGTAACCTGAGTAAGGAACTACCGTGACAGTATTGAAAGGGGGGGGGGGAATACTTTAAGCGATTAGCCATAAACAAAAAAAAAATAACTAAAAGTTTCAAGTGTCAAATCTGGATGTTACCGTTAAAAGGAAATACTTTTAAAAAACAAACAAAACATACACATAAAAAGTTTTAGGCTGTGGTTACACTGCACGCGAATTCGCTCATCTAGTATACGCGCGAACGCGCATCTGAAAAGTAATTTTTAAGGTGGTTACACTGCAAGCGATTGTTTCAGCTGATATCGCGCGAATTACATTGTTTGTCTTGACAACAAACTTTAACCTTTATCCTTTTCGCTATTTAAACACACATTTTGCGTGTTTATATAGACATCGCCTACTTTCGGTTTTATTTGTTTAGCTTAACAACCACTGTTGTTATTTAATAAATAATAAGAATTAAAAGAGATAAAAAATCTAATAAATCTCCCCCATTATTTCATTAGATTGGTAAAGATCAGAGTGACATGTGGTTAAACCCAAATCTTTTAGAGTGAGTAAGAGTGTTGAATTTCATTTATTTCGAAATTCGATCGCAACATAAAACATTGCATTGTCATTGTTTCCTAATGCCTAATGATTAAATTATTAGTAATTTTAGGCCTAGGCCTAGGCCGCTGGCGCTAGACTAGAGTGCATGGCATAGCCTAGAGTCACCGAAGAAGTTAGTCGTCCAAGAAGCTTTATTTTAATGAATTTTTCAGGATTAGACCTAGAAATTTTTTTTAAATTGAATGGAATAAGACCACGTATTAAAAAAAAAACACTACGACAAATTTTGGAAATAAATTTCTCCCGAAGAAAGACGGACCTGCCGTGCCTTAAAACACTTAATACTGAGGTGAGGTAA
>MUZC01004414.1:407787-444403 GCA_002072015.1 Radix auricularia | reverse complement strand
ATATATATATGCATCATACCAGTCAATTACCTTAAAAATAGCTCACTTAGTAACCCTATTGGGTATGACCTTTTTGAACTATTCTTTTATTGCGACGGACTGTCACCCCTTCTCTTTATAAGCGCCCCCAGCCACCCTCACCACCCACGATTATTCCCTGAAAGGCGGACAGATGATGATGACTACCTTCAATCAGTTCCATCGACCTCTCTAAAATTATACTTCTGCGTGCTGTTTGATCTAACTGCTACCAGCACTCACTTCTATCCTAGAAACTAATGCGTGCTGTTAGATCTGAATGCTACCAACACTGATTTCCATCTTACAAACTACTGAGTAAATGCTACCGACACTCGGTTCTATCTTACAAACTAGTGTGTGCTGTTAGATCTGAGTGTTACCATCACTCAGTTAAAAATATGGAATATCTGGTCAGGTCTTACTACCATTACTCGACCATTTGGTTGGTATCTAGTATGGCTCTAAAATCGTTAACCAGGGTCATCGGAGCTTTAACCGACCCCGGGGGTGGGGGGGTAGTTAATCTATACTTAAAAGTGTTGCTTGTGTGACGTCGACTGCAATATAAGATATAATGATTCGGTAACCAATGGCAACGAAAACCGCTACATTTAGCATAAATGGAAAAAATAGAATGATACAAAACATATTCCTTTCATATGTACTTTTAACAGACTAAAAATAAACAATCCAAGTCGTAATTATGCTAAATTTAGACATTTTTATAATACTATTTTTGACATTTAAAAAGATCGTGAGAATGTTTATGACATTTACAAACGAGTTTTTTTTTAGATCACGTGATATTCAAAACAAGACTTTCAGGAAAGATTCTTCAGTCTGGAAATTAGAAAAATAACATCTTTTATTCATCATAGCAATAAGTCGTTCTCGTTTATTAGTCACGGTAGGCAACTGGCGCTTAGGACTGCGAACTCATTTTAGTGGCTTACGTATTCTAGTATCATAAACGTGTAGTAAAGAGTTGAGTGGTCATACAATCTAATGATGTACTCTACCCATTGCAATGTCTTAGCTCTGCCCAAATGGCCACCAAAATTTAGATTGTAATATTAGAACATCAGGGAATTCTCAAAGTCAAATTTCATTAAAAAAACGCCATTTCCTCCTTGGCAAAAAAAGAAAATACTTTTTTGTTTTCTCAATTTTAACTTGGCATTTATGCATTTCTCTGGACGTAAGCCACAGAGCACTTAGCGGTAACTGAGGTTAGTTGCAGAGAAGGATCGTAAAAGTTGATGATACAGTTGGTTGGAGCTCTGATTGTTTCAGGGTGTCATTTTATAGTGCCATAATAGTGTTCACTAAGTGGCGAAATACGATTCAACGACTTTGTCAACATTTTCCAAAATCAAGCAATCTTGTGTTGATGCCTCTGTTTGACTTGTTCTATTATGAGCCAAGAGTAAAAATAAGTATGAAAAAAAGGTGATTAAAAAAAAACTCCAACCAATTTTACTTCAAAAACAGAGGGAGCCTTTGAATGTATTTAAGGCGCAGCACCACAGAACACAGTCGGTGTTTTTATAGTAAATATTAACGAAGGTTCGGGAAATAAAAAGATACATTGACGAAATCCGGCAATATTGCCCCCCCCCCCCATTTGAGTAGACATTTCACAATTTGAGTGGGCATTACACAATTTGAGTGGACATTACACAATTTGAGTGGACATTACACAATTTGAGTGGACATTACACAATTTGAGTGGGCATTACACAATTTGAGTGGACATTACACAATTTGAGTGGGCATTACACAATTTGAGTGGGCATTACACAATTTGAGTGGACATTACACAATTTAAGTGTACATTACACAATTTGAGTGGACATTACACAATTTGAGTGGACATTACACAATTTGAGTGGACATTACACAATGTGAGTGGACATTACACAATTTGAGTGGACATTACACAATTTGAGTGGGCAGTACACAGTTTGAGTGGGCAGTACACAGTTGTCTGACACATAGCTTCCACCCCATTCCATAATATCTTCCTCACCATTTCCACACTTTGTAAACAAGAGATGAATGCACCAATCGAATGGCGATGTGTAAATCTTACATGACATAATCATTCAGTTATTAACGCCATTCTCTCTCCACTCTAGCTACACACCAATCAGCATCTTTACACACGGGACTGCTACACACCAATCAGCATCTCAACAAACGGGACTGCTACACACCAATCAGCATCTCAACAAACGGGACTGCAACAGAAAAATCAGCATCTCCACAAACGGGACTGCTGCACTACAAAGCGATTGATCACGTCTGCTATCTATGTCCTATTATTCACCTTCCAATAGCAAGTTACTTCCATACATCGATTTTTAAATTGACGCCGCATACACGAAATGGGTCAGTGCAAGAATTTAATGATAGTAGAGCTTCGATTTTTCAATTTGACTTGATGCTCCGGCTTTGTATGCACAGATAGATGGCATTGTGTAGTCACAGGAAACTTTTCCATAATTGATGGGGACCACGAATGATAAAGTTACAAGGTGACGTTAATAGAAAAAAAACACAACAACCTAACAGTATATAGAGTTCCAAATTTATAGAGTGTCATTATTTTGTCTATGGGTATATTGCGAGGTGATATTGTAGATAATACTAGTTATCATTATAGCCATACTAGTTTATAATATTTAGCCATACTCAGTGGCGTAGCTAGGGGGGCCGGAGGGGCTTGGACNGGGGGCTGTATACATTGCATTCTTTCCAAGAATTCGTAATAAAAGATGGATTCACTTGCACAAGTCGCAACGTGATTTATGCAATTCTTTGCAAGAGATGTAATAAAATTTATGTGGGTGAGACAGGTCGTCGTCTTGGAGATCGGTTTAGAGAACACCTGTACACTATAAATAAACAGGCTCAGTGTCCCGTGTCTAAACATTTTAACAGTGTTGACCGTGACGGCATTTTGGAGATTGCAGTTACTGGTATTCTATATGCAACCAATACCCACGATAGAGTCCACATGGAAAATAGACTCATAAAATGTTTTGGTACGTTGGCTCCATATGGAATTAATCAAATCCACAATTTTACCTGACTGCAAAATCGTTTTCCCGTTGTGGTTTTCACTGTTACTTTAGATAATTCAACTCCCTACTTTTTCCTATATTCTGTGCCCTTGTTTGTTTTTGTTTTTCTTTTCTTTTCATTTTTTATCACATAGACTCTTAATATGTTTTGAGATATATGTAAGTAATTATTTATGTTATTTTACTTTGTACTGATGAAGACATGAGCCGAAACCTTTACTATCATTAGTATTAGTTCATAAATAAAGCTTAAATTTATTGTCTTCTTACACAAATCGTTTGTGTAATTTGTTTTTTCATTGTTACCCATAGTAGAACGATGTATGTCATTGTTAGCCATACTTGTATTTGAATCATACTAGTTCACCTTTGTTAGATTTAATAGCATACCATTGTTAACCATACTAAATTACATTGTTAACGTTACCTTTAAACCATTTGAACCATACTAGTAAAATTAAATATAGTTTTAGATATACTAGTATACAAGATAGGCAACTATGGAGATAGTTAACTGTTTATTTCTCCATGCGTTCCCCAAACGACCGCAACGGTCACGGGAATGATGATGATGATGAGTTTACATTAACCGTACTGGTATACAATTAGTAGCCATGAACAATGATTTAAACAATGATTTAAAAGGACGATGGATAGATACAAGGAAGAAAAGCGAATCAGACTACTTTGTACTTTAATTTACAAAGTTTTTCTCATTCCAGTAACTGAAACTTGTCACGTCAAATTATGTGTTGTCACTGAGAATGTAGTACTATTATTTCTGTCGTCTTCCATGGTTATCGGCCTCTATATTTAGTCTAGCATTTCCAAAAGTCCATAATTTTAATGGGACGCATGGGTGATGAATATTAATGAGTAGGAATCGTATATGCGTCGTGTGTTATCGATTACTTAATACCCATTTCGATACCGCGACACAAAGAGATTGAGGGCTAAAAGGTTGTGGGCCGAAAATAACCTTTGAATTAAGGATGAGGCCGGATTTAACAATATTAAAAATAGATGACGAACTCTCTTGAGTGACGTCAATGAGGGAGCAAAAATGTGAGTGATGTCAGAAAGCCGGCAAGAGAGATAATCGAGTCTGACTTTCAGACATCAGAAGACTAGAATTTCACTCACTCATACTATATACATGAAACCAGGTAAAGCATTGGTACCACATCAGACGTCTTAATTAAAAGTTCCATTTTAATTTCCAATCAAGATAAGCATGTTTGATAATAAGTTAATACAGATAATTGAGTGCCTTGGTTCACATGCATTTCCCACGATGACACAATCAAGGGGGCTAATGTAGCAGACAAATGAAAAGATTGAAGAAGTTTGTTTAAAATGGACACCACGGCACAGAACATATTGATTTATTTGAGCAATTTAGGGGAGTCCTACGTTCAGACAATATTGTATGGCACTGCCCAACAGATGGAGCAGATTGCCCAAGTAATAGCCAATGCCTTAAGAGATTAGATCTCAGGTCCAAAGAATATGTGTTTAGTTTAGTTTAGTAGCAAGTAAATAGAAAATGAACATGACATTGTTTGAAAAGATTAAATGCTAATTTAGCTTTGGTTTTAGGAAGGTAAATCTGCAGACTTAAGACCCGCATAGAATTATAAGACTAATGTAGAATAATATAGAGTAATTTAGAGTGATATAGACTCATGTTGATGAGCATAGACTAAAGTAGATTTATATATAGATTCATGCAGAGAAGAATAAATTCATTTAAAATTAATAAAGATTCTTCTAGAACAGTGGTTCCCAAACTTTTTTGACCCACGGACCCGTTTTATAGTCAAAGCTTCCCCATGGACTCCAAGTGAAACAAGTACATACATGAAAACTACAAAAATTACAATTTAAAAAAGTAACATTTTGATGAAGAAGTACGATATTTATTGAATTATCTCCTTTGTGTAAAATAAAATTGAAAACAATAACTTGGAATAACGTGATGAGATTTTATGAGTGTATTTATGACCAACTCAATGTTAGTGAGTAGCAACTGGAAATCCCCACGAGCACAAATTTCTAGTTGTTTTCTGTTGTTTTTTATGATGAGGTTCACAACGCCACTGAATCTTGGTGCTACCAAATAAGAAGACGGGAAAGCAAACAAAAACTTCTGTACCCATAACGCAGGACATAAAATTGAGCAGTACAATAACCCATCATGCAGGATATATAATTGGGATCTGACTTTGTAACCATAATTTGTGGTATCCTAGTTCAAACATTGGTTTAAGTGCCTGCTTTCAATAAGTTGATCCTGTATTAGTATGGATTCATATGTTTTTGGGATCTGAGTTTGCCCACGCGCAAAAGGATTCAACTGCCATTCGGGCATATCCAAATGAAGAATGTCTTCAAATCATTGGTTTACGTCCTTAAATTAGGTCTGCATGAAGAGTCTTTGTGTTTACAATAGAGCCAGAAAATCTTCATCTCTATTTTGAAATTTCGAAAAAAAGGAAACTGAGAACATTCTCCTGTTCCTAAGTGTTGTTTGCACAGAAAAGCTCAGATATAACGCTTTTAGTTTCAAAGTAGTTTCGCTTAAGTTGGGTACATAAATCATTCATAAAGAGTAGGTTATGTTTTGAGTTTATTGTGTTTCAAATCATTGTCTTTGAGTTTCCAGGAATTCGGATACTGAATCAAAGAGACCATAACAGTTTCAATAGAATGCTACAGTAAAGCCCATTTGAAATTTTTTTTATGATAAGATACAATTTAGATAAATATAACTTCCTGACACATCGAAAAATACACAAAGCTTGCAACCCTCGTAGATTCAAGTTGAAAACTTGTATTGTTCTGACCTATTTATAGAAACTGCGCATTTCTTACGCATCAAGCTTGACATTTCAACAAACCAAGTATTTTGATTGGTTATAGATGTGGAAATTACAGTAGTACTATTACATTAACTAGGTAAAACACTTTATTCCATGACTGATAGCACCTAAGATGGTATTGAATTAATAAAAAAGGGAGCCCCAAATCAATTTTAACATTCCACGGACCCCCTGAATGGTACCGGGGAAATCCAAGGGTCCGTACGGACCACTTTGGGAACCACTGTTCTAGAACATCGATTTTTTATGTCATATATTTTTTAAATATGCATTTTAAATTGTGCGTTTAAGACATTGAAGTGATATAGTTGCAATAAAAGAAAAACAAATAAATAGTTAAAGAATTAAGGGTCAAAATTGTTGCATACTTACAAATCTTATGGAACATTGTTGATGGTATATGCAAGTTACAGTGTTAAAAGTGTAGGCAATATAGACATATATGGTTTGTTCTGAATGATTAGAGTAATCATTGATTGTCTAAAGCAGGGGACTCCAAACTTTTCTGTCAAAGGGCCGCATTAACTGTCAAACAACAATTTGAGGTCCGACTACTAATCCCCAACTTCTAAGTTTTTTTTTTGATGAGCTACAGGTAAAAATAGTATCTTTTTGGAGATTAAAAGGTCTCCAGGGGTCGGATGAGAGGGCGTCGTGGACCACATGTGGCCCGCGGGCCGTAGTTTGAAGACACCTGGTCTAGAACAACTGTGACAAAATCGTGTTCTGTGTTCAAGGATTACTGGAAGATTTCCAAGCCACGTTTAATGACCCATTGTGCTTTAATGCGGCTCTCAAGAATTATTTGGCTCTCGGTTACTAAAGGTCGGGCCACCCTTGGTCTAGAGTATGCATTGAATGTTTGTAGTAGGCAGTCCATGTCTAAAGTATGAACGAATGTCTAGAGTATGTACTAAATGTCTAGAGTATGTACTAAATGTCTAGAGTATGTACTAAATGTATAGAGTATGTACTAAATGTATAGAGTATGTACTAAATGTCTAGAGTATGTACTAAATGTCTAGAGTATGTACTAAATGTCTAGAGTAAGCATTCAGTGCCTAGGGAGAGAATTTCAAAAGTGTGCTATGAATGTTTTGTTTTTAAATTAAATTTCTTACCTTGCAAGGCCGTGTCCTCGGTGTCTCCGTGTCTGAGTCAGACATCATGGTACACGTGGAACAAGTTGACCATTCGGAACTGATAGAGGACGCAGAAGGTGACCGGTACACAGGGGATCCTTCCACCTGAAGGAAGTCATAGTCTGTAGGAACAGGGGAAGGAGAAATCGGTGTAAAGTACCCAGGATAATCGGAATCGTCTTCTTCAAGATCTCTATCACCCAACGAGAAGACTGGGTGCTCGGAAGTGGAAGTTATATCTTTGAGGTCATTGTTGGACGGGGAATGTGGCAAGACGTCATAAGGTCCACTGTGGTCACTAATAATCAGCTCTGGTATGACTGGCTGAAGGCTTTTACTCGGTACTCGGCAGATATTTTCTATTAATGGAGTGCTGACACTTTGACCAACGCCGTCGGAACCAGTGAGTGGACACAATGCGTCATCTTCAATGGCTTCAACAGATGGCAGCGTTCGGACTTGCTCCTCGGGAGACGGCCGATTGTATTGGTCTTTGGCTCTGTTCGTGAATTGTAAACTTGATTGGAATTGTTCCAAAGTGAATTTTTCTGCAGGGATTTCCCGCAAAATTTCAGCAGATTTATAAGCTCTGAAGCTGGATGAGAAAGTCGCTTTGTGAAGACTTCGATTATTTGAACATTTCAAGAATGTTTCGCTCAGACTGTCTTCAGCTTCGCTTTCCTTCAGCACCTCAAGACCAACACGGCTTTCGGGATAATCTAAACCAGGTTCCAGAAAGTCATCATATGAAGATGACGTCTTAGGTCTTGTTGAGTAGGGGTAAAACTCAGGGGGCATATTCTCCTGTGAGGTAGGGTACTCTGCCTGTCGCCGCCAATACAAGTTCCCGTCACTCGGAGCCCCAGTCACAGGCTCTTTTACTTTTGAAAAGTTGGTCCCTAATGTTAAGGACATCTCATGACCTACTTGTCCAAACTCTGGCAGTTCTGCATTTTCGCAGAGACTGGACTCTCGTCTGCTGTGATGTTTGGCCAAGAAGTCCGCAAACTCAAAGTCATGGTCATCGTCTGGCGGGCCGAGGTCCACAGCAGAGTCGGCGTTGCTTGACTTGTATGAGTGGGTGCTACAGATGCTGCCTATACTGTTCCTTGGGGATAGCTGCTGGAACTGCCCGAGTGCGTCGTCGTCAAGAGGCGATGCACTGCATGGGAAAATGTAGTGTGGCGATACTCCAATTTCTCGGGTCGTATCTTTGATAGGAAGTGTTTGACCACAGGGGGCTGTAGCTGACACAGCTGCCCGATCGGTTGCGTCTCCTTCTTCCCCTGTTATACATATCATTATCCCAGGCCCATCGGTCTCTAGTGACGGACCTGGCGAGTTGACGTCACTCACTCGTGCAACCTTTGAAGTTAAGAACAACGGCGAGACGTGTCTTGTAACTGCTGACGGTGACTGTCTATTTGCTGGCAATGTCTGCAGAACAGGTTCCTCGTCTTGATACGCGTTTTTGAGGTGGACATGTGAACACTGCAGGTCATTGTGAAACACGCAACAGTTTGGGCAACACAAGTCTGGCAACGGTTTGGTTCTCGTGTACCTGGAAATAGGACCGTCGGGCTTTGCCCTGTTTGGAGAGTCGTTGGAATAGAACAAAAGATCTGGACTATTGCTTTTACTGGAGCAGGACTCAATGTCGTTTACGTTGAGCGAAATGTCCGTATTTGTTCCAGTCGATGACCACTGTCTGCCTTCAGTTTCGAGGTCATTAAATGCAGGAAGAGCTGGGATGTCATCAGAGTCCACTTTAGTTTGAGTTTGGTCAGTGTTAATATCCTCCGACTTAGGCAGGTCCGAGAAGTAGGGGCTCGGATCGTCTTCAGGAAAAGCCCACAGTTCACTGGCGCGTCTCTCTCGTTGTAACTTGACCACCGAACTTAACCACTCGTCCACCAGTCGTGTGGACGACTCTAGGGGCAGGATGGGAGTCGAATGTGAAGTCTTGATGACGTGGATTTTACGACAGTTTTCACGAGCCATATCGACATTATTAACACTCGCCGAGTTGGTCAAGTGAATTCTGGCTATAGACGTCTGCCTGGTCAGCTCGGACAAACTTTGACTTAGAAATTTACAACAGTCTGTTGGTTCAGAGACTGGACTGTGACATGACGTCAGCTGGAGATTGTTGCCAGAGGGCGGACATGAAGTGCACGAGTACCTGTCAAAGTTTTCCTTGCCAGCGTAGTCTGAGTACGCGCCCGGAGAATTACTGCGACTCAGGAAAATGTCCATGGAGCAGTCAGACTGACACTCGGGCGAGCCGCCAATGGTCAGGTGTTGAATCTGTGAGTCTGGACTAACAGGGGCGTCGTCTTCGGAGATGACAATGGAAGTTGTTTGTGTTTGCATGTTGAGTGGAAGCAGTGATACGTCAGGGGAGCTGAGGCACCTCCGTGACTGGAGGTTAAAATAACCAGGAATTACACGAAGCAGCGACTGGCTTCGGGCTGGAAGGGAATCTTTGAAAGTAACGATATCCTTGGTGCCTGAGTCAGAGCATGAAGTGGTCAAGTCCTGGGTGACAGAGACTGAGGATTTTGTTTGAAGTAACGAGTCCGTTGTTATTTCAGTGAGAGCTGAGGGGTTTTCGAGTCCTTCACAATTGTTATAATTTGTGTTATAGTCATTTATTGTAATGGAGGAATTTTCGCCTTCGTCTTTAGAATATGAACAAAATTCCATTGAGGATTCTCGGAACCCACGTTCACAGTCAACATGACGAGTGGAGTGACCTTCCTGGTAAACATTACTGTCAGACCGTTTATCATCAACCAAGACGTTTCTCCGTTCTGATCGATGTCGACTACGAGCCTCTGATATCGGCATGGACTTGGTAGCAGTGACAACCATTTTGGCCCGGGCTGTGGAGACCTCAGTATTTGGAGTACACCCAGCAGCAAGTTGCTCACTGTTTAACCTCCCATAAGCAAATTTCATATGGGAAGCCCTTCCGGTGCCCGATCCAGTGCCTGATCTCTGTAACGACCTTCCAGTGCACGATCTAATATTAAAGTCACTAACTGAATCATGAGTGTTTGAGCTATTACCTGAGGGCAGTGATTTCAGATTGGAATCTCTGCATCTTTGAGCGTTTGTTTGTGTGCCGCTGAAATGCTGTGAATCTTGCGCACCGCAATGATGCCGGGAATACCCACAAGTTTCTTTTGGCTTATGCTGTGAACCATGAGGCCTGATGTTTGGACGTGGGCTTTGTTTAGCGGCCCCAGCTGAGGCTCTTTCAAAGAAAAGAAATTTTTGGTAGTTGGCAGAGTTTTTAAAGTTGGTTACCGACTTTGAACGACCTCTGACCCGGAGCCAATCCTTGCTATCAGAACGTCCATGACCTGAAGGACTGTCCATTGTGATTCTGGTGAAGTAAAACAAAGAATCAAATTATTCCGCCAGTATCAATTTTTTTTAATATACTAAATTATAACAACCAGTGGCGTCGTTAGGGGGGTGCGGAGGGGGCGGGCCGCCCCGGGTGACACCATCAGGGGGGTGACACCAGACCGTAAAATTCTATATATTCCCGCTATTTGGCACTGGAAAACTAGGAGGATTTCTATGGGTTAAATCATGAGGGGGTGACACCATGAGCTACCGCCCCGGGTGACACCATGAGCTACCGCCCCGGGTGACACCAACCCTAGTGACGCCTCTGATAACAACAACAAATTTGAAGGAAAAATATTTTAAATGACTGAAAAAAAAATCGGATAGTAAATTATTCTCATCTTAGTGATCAAAGCTACAAATTAAAGCAGATAATAACTTCTCGAAGTCAAAGATCTATAAACTATACAGCATCACCATGTTAGGTCCTCACTATGTTAACAATAACTTTATCGATATATGAACCCGACTTATTCAGTTAAACAGTTGAATTAGTTGTTCACCTCACACCAGCTAGCGCCAGGCAATAATAAGGCGGTTTCGGAAGTTTTGTGTAGCGTTTGTAAAAAGATCTCGTTTAACAGGCACAAAGCCGATCTCTTGTTTCCTTACTCAACCCATCCAGCAGCGCCACCTCGGCAATCAAGTTTTTATTCACTGAGGAATTTTTCAGACATTTTAGAATAATATATAGCATCATATCATGATTTCACAATCCAGAATTTAACAACACACTGTCTACAAATCCTGATAAAAGAATGTAAAAATATACTTTTTTGTGTGTAAAACTAAAACTCACAAATGTGACTTGGGGGCCGTCCATAAATGACGTCGCGCACCTAATGGGGAGGGGGGGGGGTCCTCACATTTGGGACGATGTCTGATGAGGGGTGGGGGTGTTTGAGAAATGTGACGCACATCAACACTCGCAACTTTAAATAAAAGTTCCACACAAATATTTGATTTCTTACAATTTATTATATGACGTTTTACATGGCGTAACGCTGGTTGCGACATATTAGTGCAGCCTTAAACTAATAAATAGATTTGGTTGACTTCATATTGGAGGGGGTCTAAGTTTTTTGTGATGATCCGTGACAAGGGGCGAGGGGGGGTGTGAAAAATCGGGCAAAGTTACTTGACGTCATTTATGAACGAACAACCCCAATCATGAATCATAGCAACTTGACTTAATCACTTAATCCCACAAAAAGAATCTAACTTGACTTTCTTTGTCACAGAAAAAAGGACTCTAATTTGAATGAATCACAACAATAGACTCAGAATTGGCTTAATCACAGCAATAGACTCAGACTTGGCTTAATCACAACAATAAACTCAGACTTGGCTTAATCACAACAATAGACTCAGACTTGGCTTAATCACAGCAATAGACTCAGACTTGGCTTAATCACAACAATAGACTCGGACTTGGCTTAATCACAGCAATAGACTCAGACTTGGCTTAATCACAACAATAGACTCGGACTTGGCTTAATCACAACAATAGACTCAGACTTGGCTTAATCACAACAAAAGATTCGGATTTGGTTTAGTCTCAAACAAAAGATTATAGCACAACTAATTGTAACTAAAAACTCTGACTTGACTGAACACTGACCACGTTTCAACTGATGAACGCAGTGGGGAGGCGGTCCAGGAAGTAGACCAACTGTTTGACAATTTTCAATGGGATGTTTAAGTCACGCAGGAAGCCACTTGAGTTCATTGTGCACTACACAGTTTTAACAACAAGTGCTGGGAGAGGGCGTGATGGTGAGTGTATTTTTGTGTGACATAGTCACAGGAAGTCCATTAATAATAATAATAATAATAATAATAATAATAATAATAATAATAATAAATTAATAATTTATATAGCAATGTATCCCAGCAAGTGACCGGGCTCACAGCGCTTTGCATGAAGATATAACATACATATAATAATTAAATAAACATTCATATCATAATAACCACATAAGTATAAGTGACAGTACGTTACACATTATCTACGTTAATCATTTGAGATGACATCCCTTTTGGGAATCCCCCGGCAGCTCCCACTCTCCATCAAGAGGCGTAACCGATGGGGCACCTTCGACCCGGTCCCCTCTAAGAGGGGGCCATCTGGGCAGGGTTAAGTTCGCTCGAGGCTCACCGTCCTGCCTCTCAATGGGTTACTTCCAAAAGGAAGTTTTGGATTTGACCTACATCAACCCGCCATTGCTGCGGTGCCACCACGGGACAGATTTCTTGTCTAATTACCTGAGACTGTCGGAAGATAGAGGGGAACATCACTGTAACCCCCCCAGGTGGTGCGGACAACTGCAGTAACCTACCACATAGTGTTGGGTAAGGGCACCCCTTATGGGAAGGTTTCCTCATAGCTAACATCTGACCAAAAGTTCTTCAAGGCCCTTCTAGTATTTTACTGGCCCTCCTAGCCCTAAACAGTGCCGTTCACTGATCAAACTAGAAATGGGGACGAAACGGTCGCTTCTTAATACCCGACCCTCAACGGGTACAAAGTTTTCATAATCGACAGAGACATACTCCACCATGGACGACCCCGTCTAACTTCCTGGTAAATCATTAAGTTTCATTAATTTTGTAAATACATTTTGAAAAAGATGCGTATTAAGTGCATTCTTGAATGACATGGTAGTTAGAATACTACGGGTGTGTAATGGTAGAGAATTCCATTGTTTGGCTGCACAAACACAGAATGACCTTTCGCCAAATATCTTAGATATACAGACGCTCCTTCTATGCATAAGATAATTGCGTCCACAGACCATGAGAGATGATCTTTTGGCAAGTGATGCAGCGGTCACCGGCCACGGCTATAAGGGTTCCACGCATTACCCAGCTGCCTAACTATTGTCTAGTTAGGTACCCATTTAGAGCTGGGTGACTCGTGGACTCCTCAGGCCCCGGAACAAATCCTCGCCTTCGCGTGGATTCGAACTCGTGACCATCGGTACGCCAGTCGAGCGCGCTACCACTCGACCACCGCGTGGAACACAGAGAATGCGTGTGTCTGCAGAAGAGCGTAGCTGACGATTGGGTGAGTGGACCGACAGAAGTTCAGTAAGATAGGAAGGGGATGAGTAAGAAGAGAAGTTATGACAGAGAACAGCCAGTTTTTATTCAATTCCGGCTTGTATGAATTGAGTAAAGTGAGTAAAGTATCGGAGTAACTTGGTCAATGAATTTTTAGTTTATCTCTACGTAGCATCAGTAGTCGTCTGCTATAGTTGACCTCCACGGGTCATTGGAGGTTGAATCCAGCCCTCGATGTCACAGTTGTCTGTCACGGTCTGTTGTGCGGTGCGTTTTTATTAAAGATAATATAATCAATACTTTTAGTTATGTCTCATATATAAGGGATTAATAGTAAATAATTTTTAAAAACGTTTTTTTTAAAATGAAGCTATGTGTCCCGCAAGCCCGATACAATGGAAACGAAGCTTTTTATGTTTGAAAAAATATTTTGTGTTGGAATTTCATGTCATTATCTAACTTCCGAGATTGACTCATAGACTCCATACAGAGACTGACTCATAGACTCCATACAGAGACTGACTCGTAGACTCCATACAGAGACTGACTCATAGACTCCATACAGAGACTGACTCATAGACTCCATACAGAGACTGACTCATAGACTTCATACAGAGACTGACTCATAGACTCCATACAGAGACTGACTCTTAGACTCCATACAGATACTGACTCATAGACTCAATACAGAGACTGACTCATAGACTCCATACAGAGACTGACTCGTAGACTCCATACAGAGACTGACTCATAGACTCCATACAGAGACTGACTCATAGACTCCATACAGAGACTGACTCATAGACTCCATACAGATACTGACTCATAGACTCAATACAGAGACTGACTCATAGACCCCATACAGAGACTGACTCGTAGACTCCATACAGAGACTGACTCATAGACTCCATACAGAGACTGACTCATAGACTCCATACAGAGACTGACTCTTAGACTCCATACAGAGACTGACTCATAGACCTAATAGACTGACTCATAGACTCCATACAGAGACTGACTCATAGACTCCAAACAAAGACTGACTCATAGACTCCATACAGAGACTGACTCTTAGAATCCATACAGAGACTGACTCTTAGACTCCATACAGAGACTGACTCTTAGAATCCGTACAGAGACTGACTCATAGACCTAATAGACTGACTCATAGACTCCTTACAGAGACTGACTCTTAGAATCCATACAGAGACTGACTCTTAGACTCCATACAGATACTGACTCATAGACTCAATACAGAGACTGACTCATAGACTCAATACAGAGACTGACTCATAGACTCCATGCAGAGACTGACTCATAGACTCAATACAGAGACTGACTCGTAGACTCCATACAGAGACTGACTTATAGACTCCATACATAGACTGACGCTCAGACTCCATACAGAGACTGTCTCATAGACTCCATACAGAGACTGACTCTTAGAATCCATACAGAGACTGACTCATAGACTCCATACAGAGACTGACTCATAGACTCCATACAGTGACTGACTCATATACTCAATACAGAGACTGACTCATAGACACCATACAGAGACTGACTGATAGACTCCATACAGAGACAGACTCTTAGACTCCATACAGAGACTGACTCATAGACTCCATACAGAGACTGACTCATAGACTCCATACAGAGACTGACTTATAGACTCCATACAGAGACTGACTCATAGACTCCATACAGAGACTGACTCATAGACTCCATACAGAGATTTATATTAACACTAAAGCATAGTCAGTCTATTAAAAGTCTAGTTATTTATGACATTTTCATCCCCATTTATTTTACTGCATAATTATAGATCCCATCAAAGAAACTGTCAAGTGACATTTGATTTATTTCTCTGTGATAGCGACCCAAGGAACTTCGCTTTATCTGGCTATTTCAAACATCAAAGATATACCTTAAACCAGGGGTCGGGAGACTTTTAGTCTGAGAGAACCATAAACACAACATATTTTGAAAAAAATTAATTATGTGAGAGCCATACATTATTTTTAAAACTAAATAAATTCAAGTAAATGTGTGCATTTTGTTAAATTTCAACACTTCAAGTTAAAGAAATATATCTTTGAAATCTATTAAATAACACAGTTAAGCTGTTTTTTAACTTGGCAGTTGCGTTTATAGGTTCGAAAAGTCTGGCCAGTCTCTTCGAGCTTCGAACAGCATTTCCTCCTGAACCATACCATGTTCTGTTCTTTTGCAAACATATTAAGGAGTTCTAAGAATGTGCAAGGGCCAAAGAAACTACCGAAAAAGTTAACTGGATTTCCTAGAAAATCCAAATATTCCCCGAAAATATCAGTATTTTGTCAATTTCACGCCAACAATAACATATCTCGGGTTAAAAGAAACTCCATACGAAAGCTAATAATATTTAGACAATTTTGGAGTAAGAGTTTAATAAAATATTAATTTGCAGCAGATCACCGTAATGTTAGTAATTTGTAGATAGCAATTGTTTTGTTTGGTTTTAAAATTATTGATTTGAAATGATTACTTTTAATGTGATCTAAAATGATAGTAAATTGTGTTTCCCCGCTTTGTGAATGCTTGTGTTAGATTGTTACGCTGTGCGCATTATATTGACACATCCTTGGTGTGACGTAGCGTGTATGTATGTATGTGTCATCATATTGTGTTTAGTTTCAGAATTACTTATTTGAATGACTTTTAATGTAACCTAAAATTATTTCCCTTGAATAAAAAAAAATCAGAAATTCTTTTTTGGAAAATGCGTTTAAATACTTATTCGAGTTTTTAATTGTTTTTTTTTAAATATGACATATGTAGATCTAGACCATAGGAATATGAATAACGTTTTTTATTTTTAAAATTCATTATTTGTCTTAGAGCCGGATGCAGCCATCAATAGAACCACATGTGGCTTACGAGCCATCAATAGAGCAACATGTGGCTTACGAGCCATATGTGGCTCACGAGCAATCAATAGAGTCACTTATGGCTCACGAGCAATTAATAGAGCCACATGTGGCTCACGAGCCATCAATAGAGCCACATGTGGCTCACGAGCCATCAATAGAGCCACATATGGCTCACGAGCAATCAATAGAGTCACATGTGGCTTACGAGCAATTAATAGAGCCACATGTGGCTCACGAGCAATTAATAGAGTCACACGTGGCTTACAAGCAATTAATAGAGCCACATGTGGCTTACGGGCCATCAATAGAGTCACATATGGCTCACGAGCAATTAATAGAGCCACATGTGGCTCACGAGCAATCAATAGAGTCACATATGGCTCACGAGCCATCAATAGAGTCACATATGGCTCACGAGCCATCAATAGAGTCACATATGGCTCACGAGCAATCAATAGAGTCACATATGGCTCACGAGCCATCAATAGAGTCACATATGGCTCACGAGCAATCAATAGAGTCACATATGGCTCACGGGCAATTAATAGAGTCACATATGGCTCACGAGCAATCAATAGAGTCACATATGGCTCACGAGCAATTAATAGAGCCACATGTGGCTTACGGGCCATCAATAGAGCCAGATGTGGCTTACGAGCCATCAATAGAGCCACATGTGGCTTACGAGCCATCAATAGAGCCACACATGTCTCACGAGCCATCAATAGAGCCACATATGGCTTACAAGCCATCAATAGAGTCACATATGGCTCTCGAACCATCAATAGAGTCACATATGGCTTACGAACCATCAATAGAGTCACATATGGCTTACGAGCCATCAATAGAGTCACATATGGCTCACGATCAATCAATAGAGTCACATATGGCTCACGAGCAATTAATAGAGCCACATATGGCTCACGATCAATCAATAGAGTCACATATGGCTTACGAGCAATCAATAGAGTCACATATGGCTTACGAGCAATTAATAGAGTCACACGTGGCTTACGAGCCATCAATAGAGCCACATATGGCTCACGAGCAATCAATAGAGTCACACGTTGCTTACAAGCCATCAATAGAGCCACATATGGCTCACGAGCAATTAATAGAGTCACACGTGGCTTACGAGCCATCAATAGAGCCACATATGGCTCACGAGCAATCAATAGAGTCACATATGGCTTACGAGCAATCAATAGAGTCACATATGGCTTACGAGCAATCAATAGAGCCACATATGGCTCACGAGCAATCAATAGAGTCACATATGGCTTACGAGCAATCAATAGAGTCACATATGGCTTACGAGCAATTAATAGAGTCACACGTGGCTTACGAGCCATCAATAGAGCCACATATGGCTCACGAGCAATAAATAGAGTCACACGTGGCTTACGAGCCATCAATAGAGCCACATATTGCTCACGAGCAATTAATAGAGTCACACGTGGCTTACGAGCCATCAATAGAGCCACATATGGCTCACGAGCAATCAATAGAGTCACATATGGCTTACGAGCAATCAATAGAGTCACATATGGCTCACGAGCAATTAATAGAGTCACACGTTGCTTACGAGCCATCAATAGAGTCACATATGGCTTACGAGCCATCAATAGAGTCACACGTGGCTTACGAGCAATTAATAGAGTCACACGTGGCTTACGAGCCATCAATAGAGTCACATATGGCTCACGAGCCATCAATAGAGCCACATATGGCTCACAAGCAATTAATAGAGCCACATGTGGCTTACGAGCCATCAATAGAGCCACATGTGGCTTACGAGCCATGGTTTCCACACCCCTAACTTAAACTAATTTTTTTTTGTTGAAAAAATCTCTATGTAGCTGTTTTCTGACAGAGCTTAAAATCTACTACATACATGGTTACTTAAATGTTTACATCCGCCGGACTATAAACAAGCCAGTTTTAATTGATCAATGATACATTCAGGACAGGCTTTAGGCATAGGCAAACTAGACAGCCACCTCCGATTAGTAAGAGCCTCGCACAGGAATAATAGAAAAAACAAATTACATATTTAAAGAGCGAACTGCGACCGAGGTCAAAAACAACCAAAACTAAAACCAACCAATCAGTCCAATACCTTTTACCCGCTGATTATTGTAAATTGTGCGTGTTTAAAATGTAATATTTTAAAATGTAAATTCGTATGCCCAGACACATTTACACACAGAATTTCACGCCAATGGAAATCAATGAATGTTTGAGGGATTTATGGCTATCGACGAAAGCACTGGCTTAGGTCTCGTGGAAGCATGCTTAAAAAAGCTTGAAGATCTGACTTTTTGTCTGCAGACTGCAGACGCCAAGGATATGATAATGGAATGAATATGAAAGGCTGGTATCGTGGTGCAAAAAAAAAAACGTCTACTTGAATTCAATCCAAAAATCACGTTAAGTCACAGTTTCAATGTGACTTAACGTGATCAATCCAAAATCACGTTAAGTCACAGTTTCAATGTGACTTAACGTGATCCATCCAAAATCACGTTAAGTCACAGTTTCAATGTGACTTAACGTGATCAATCCAAAAATCACGTTAAGTCACAGTTTCAATGTGACTTAACGTGATCAATCCAAAATCACGTTAAGTCACAGTTTCAATGTGACTTAACGTGATCAATCCAAAAATCACGTTAAGTCACAGTTTCAATGTAATTCTTGGAGACATGGCGCAATCTTCAGTGCTTGCAACGACACTCGTTGAAGTTTTGCACCAAAATTATGTTTTTGATTGGTGCTTCAACACAGCAATGGAAGATTTTGACAGCTCATAAAAACATCGGACATTAAAACTAATTTCCGATAAACTCTGGGAATGCAGGATCGATACTGTTAAAGCTGTTCGATATCAAACAACAGCTGTCTACGATGCGTTATTGGAAGTGTCTGAAAATGCAAACTATCAAAATGCTAGGACTAAAGCAACTGGGTTGGCGTGACAACTAAAAAAAAAAATCTTATAACTTTAGTTATCTGATACGATGTATTGTTTCATCAAATGATCATGATCAGCAAATTGATACAATCGAAAGACATGCAATTTGACATTGCACTGGAATGTATAAAAAGTGCAACCTAGTTCATGAAAAAATTCAAAGAAAATGAATTTGAATCCACTGAAATTTCTACCAGAGAATTTACTCAAGAGTTAGAGATGGAACCAGATGATATCATATTTCCATTTGCCAGAAGGTATAGACGACGGAAAATGCACATTTTGTTCGATTATGAATGCGTAGATGAACCATTGACATATTCAAAAGTAAAATATCGAGTGGATTTTTTTTTTATTGTTTTGTTAGATCAAGCAGTTATGTCACTGACTGCACGTTTTTGAGCAAATGGAACGTCACTTCGGTCTTTGTTTTTTTTATTTTTATTTCTGCTGAACGTTAAAAAAAATTCCAGAATTCGACCAAAACGATAATAAAATGTGCGAGGATTTGAATATTGCGCTCACCGATGTATCTGGTTCACCTCTTTTCCACCTCTTTGACAAAACTGTGGTGATCACCATTATTGAAATCGTTACAATATTACAACCCAAAATCAATTTATGGTGAATATACAATGACATCTTGTATTTCTCGTCGAAGAATCTGTAGTTTCAGCAGTAGTTTTAGAAGTCGCTAAGACTTAACCATCCTCCACCCTGTCAACTGTTAAGATCAAGGCGGATTAGTTGGACAAGTCAGTCTGGTGGCAAACAATTTTCCGTTCGACAGTTCGTCCGGTGATACAGTTCTTCAATCTGTGAATTTGTGTGAGTTCTGATTTGGGTTTATTTTTTAAATTTAAAGCTTAAGCACAAATTGAAGCGATCTATCTGAAATTATACCATCAGTTGAAATTCAAACCCATTTACAAGCACGCTTTCAAGCACTTGCTCGTTTTCGGGGAATTTGAAAAGACGTTTTAAAAGTAAAACAATGAGTAATCAGTACATGGAACGACAAACTATTTTACACATTGATGAAGTGTCGTTACTGTGAGCATATGCGAGAGATCCGTATGTCAGATTGTGGACACGTGGCTTATGCTCCACTATTTGGACAAGTGCGCCTTTCAAATGTTTTCCTTAGTGAAATTATTAAGTTTGAATATGAATGCATTACAGGTAATAAATATGACTAGCAAAAGTTTCTTTCTTTTTAAATCCTTTATATAAACTCGTGGTGTCTGCTTGCTTGAGTGCCGAAAAAACTGTGGATCAATTTTTAATCCACTTCTAAGTATGCTGGCGAGCTGAAATTTTTCAGGCAGACTCGTGCCGATGATAAAAATGATGTATCAAAATGTCAGATCTATCGAATGTACTGTGATTACATTAATGAATTTTAGGTTATCTTGATTTACTTCTATGTTACATGTTAATTTTTGTGCTAGAGTGTCGTGGTGCATATTACATTGAACAACCTTTCCTGTCGCGCAATAAGGTGTGTATTGTATTGACAATACTCTCTAAATATATATCACCGATCGGTGCGCATTATATTTAACATGTTTGACGAGACATAACTACCATTTTGGTTTTTTTGGATTGTCTTGCGCTGCGTATTATAACGAACTTTTTATAGTTATGCCTCTTATATAAAAGATTTATAGTCTAAACTTGATTTTTTACAATTTTTTAAAAATAACAACTTGTTTTGGTTTTGTTTGAACGTTAACAATTTATTAGCTGCATAAATGTACATTTATTATAGTCTATATTACCCTACCCCTCTTAGCTTACAGGTCCTGTCTACACAATGTGGTGACCCCTGTTGTGTGTGGTGACCCCTGTTGTGTGTGGTGACCCCTGTTGTGTGTGGTGACCCCTGTTGTGTGTGGTGACCCCTGTTAATGTGGTAACCCCTGTTAATGTGGTGACCCCTGTTGTGTGTGGTGACCCCTGTTAATGTGGTGACCCCTGTCAATGTGGTGACCCCTGTTGTGTGTGTCAGTACTCCAATAACAACACGGGCCAGTCATTACTCGGGGACTAACTATGGATCAAAGACAACACTACACGGATTAATGCATTGGAAATTAAACGAATGATGGTGTGTGCAAATTTTATTTTTTTACACATGGCCATGTTGACATAAAACTGGTTACTTAAGTGGTAATATTGTTTGCTGACACGTCGTTATGTTTGAAGATGGTTATTTGGTTAAATGGTTTTAATTCAATATTCTCAGCGAGGAAATATATGTTTAAAACATTTTGCTGAAAAAATAATAATAAACATAAACAGGGAATAATTCACTAAGAGTTGATTACCAATAATCACTGAAAGTATCACTTACTCTAAATCAGACGCAAATTTCGTTACCAGTTGTCACTGAAAGTATCACTTTGATTCTAAGTGAGACTGTGAACACCGGCTGGACTTGATGCACTACAACGAATGACGCTAGAATGGAAACATATTGAACAAGTTTAACGCTCTGGTCCTATATCATCATACATCTATCCGTTAGCCACAGGAACACTTGACTAGCGATAAAGTAAGTTTACACGAGACTTGAACATAGGACACACAACACCAAAGTAAGCAGTCACCAAAATGTGTCATCTCGACTCCAGGTCACCAGAACTGGGACACATTTAGTGATGGCTCGAGTCAGAGATGTCATGAACATTAAAATTTACTCACTTTAGACAAAATGTTGATCTTCTGTCTCTGGGGGCTTTGCTGTTAATGAGCCATTTGCTAGATAATTTTTAATAATAAAAAAATAAGGTATAGGAGTTTATTGTCGAGACCATTTGACATGAAATAATACGTGGGAAGAGTATTTTACCAATAGTTCATAGTAGTAGGATGGGGCGGGATATATTTAAATAACAACTACCGATTTTTTTTAAAAATTTTTTTTAAAATTTTGCTCACGATCTGCATTGTAAAAACTCTAATCACTGGCTTGCAGCGCATGCGTTATCTGACGATATTCCGCCAATCAAATAACGAATGTAATTTACGGTTCATTAAATGATAAGAATTGTTGTTTGGTTGACGTCACTACATCCTATCATTGGATAATCAGGAAATATACCAGGCAGCAAGGGATTCTGGGAGAAATTAAAACGTGAGGTTTTGGGAAAATGCCCGAGGGAAAAGGGGGGGGGGGTAAAAATATTGATCTAGTTACTTGTATGTTTATTTTTAAAAATATTGACCAAGGTGCAACTACATCAATGGTTCCCACATTTTTTATGCTACTACCCCATAACCTTTTCTAGAACTCTTATCCCTCCACCACATGTATCATAAACCCAATTTCATTAGCGAAAAACATGATGTTCATCAAGAAATTACATGATACTTTTAATGTAGAAATGACTAGAAAGTGAGGGAAGAAAAATAGTACGATTTCTTTCAAAACATTATGCTGAAAAAGAAATTCAATTAATAAACAAATTTTATGAAAGATTTTGATGATTATTTTAATTAATAGTAACTGTTTATAATGTTCATTTAGTGATATGATTGTAATAGCTGTTTGCTGCAAGGAGATTTTATGTTTGCTCCAATTATTTAACTTCAGTTTCAAGCTTTCAGCTTTTATTATATCCAGTAGTAAATTTTGCATCAAATCAATTATTTCAATAAACATTTAGCTTCGATTGAATTTGAAATTGTTACATCTACTTTTCTTGCGCATTTTGTTGAATTCGGATGTTTGGTTTCTGTTTGCTCATAAAGCCATGTCATTACTCATTATATTATTATATATTTTAACCGACTCATATTTTGCTTTTCTGCGAGGTTTTCTTGATACTGTATTTTAAAAGATAGAGATCAATGCCATTAACATTGGCTGTATCATCCAAGTTGGGCAATCAATTTGTTTTAAATCAGAAAACCTTTCTTTTTTTAAACAAACCATGGAATTTCTGGAGATTGAGGTCATTTTCAGATGATCCCCAATAATCAATATTGAATTTTTTAGACAAATTACATGTTAAGAGTTAATAACATTTTTCACATTTTGGTTGTTCATATGAACTGGAACAACACCGTGAATGACACATCACATGGGATGGCACGTCACAGTGAATGACACATCACATGGGATGGCACGCCACAGTGAATGACACATCACATGGGATGGCACGTCACAGTGAATGACACATCACATGGGAGGGCACGTCACAGTGAATGACACATCACATGGGATGGCACGTCACAGTGAATGACACATCACATGGGATGGCACGTCACAGTGAATGACATATCACATGGGATGGCACGTCACAGTGAATGACATATCCCATGGGATGACACGTCACAGTGAATGACATCACATGGGATGGCACGTCACAGTGAATGACACATCACATGGGATGGCACGTCACAGTGAATGACACATCACATGGGATGGCAAGTCACAGTGAATGACACATCACATGGGATGGCACGTCACAGTGAATGACACATCACGGGGAATGACACATCATTGGTAATGACACATCATTGGGAATGACACATCACGGGGAATGACACATCACCGGTAATGATACATCACGGAGAATGACACATCACGGGGAATGACACATCACCGGGAATGACACATCATTGGGAATGACACATCATTGGGAATGACACATCATTGGGAATGACACATCATTGGGAATGACACATCAATGGAAATGACACATCACCGGGAATGACACATCATTGGGAATGACACATCATTGGGAATGACACATCATTGGGAATCACACATCACGGGGAATGACACATCACGGGGAATGACACATCACCGGTAATCACACATCACGGGGAATGACACATCACGGGGAATGACACATCACGGGGAATGACACATCACCGGTAATCACACATCACGGGGAATGACACGTCACCGGTAATCACACATCACCGGGAATCACACATCACGGGGAATCACACATCACGGGGAATCACACAACACCGGGAATCACACATCACGGGTAATGACACATCACGGGGAATGACACATCACCGGTAATGACACATCACCGGGAATCACACATCACGGGGAATGACACATCACGGGGAATGACACATCACGGGGAATGACACATCACCGGGAATCACACATCACCGGGAATCACACATCACCGGGAATCACACATCACGGGGAATGACACATCACGGGGAATGACAAATCACGGGGAATGACACATCACCGGTAATCACACATCACCGGGAATCACACATCACCGGGAATCACACATCACGGGGAATGACACATCACGGGGAGTGACACATCACGGGGAATGACACATCACTGGGAATGACACATAACCGGTAATCACACATCACGGGGAATGACACATCACGGGGAATGACACATCACCGGTAATCACACATCAAGGGGAATGACACATCACCGGTAATGACACATCACGGGGAATGACACATCACGGGGAATGACACATCACCGGTAATGACACATCACGGGGAATCACACATCACGGGGAATCACACATCAATAATGACACATCACGGGTAATGACACATCACCGGGAATGACACATCACAGGGAATGACACATCACGGGGAATGACACATCACGGGGAATCACACATCACGGGGAATGATACATCACCGGTAATGACACATCACGGGGAATCACACATCACGGGGAATGACACATCACCGTTAATGACACATCACGGGGAATCACACATCACGGGCAATGACACATCACGGGGAGTGACACATCACCGGTAATGACACATCACGGGGAATCACACATAACGGGGAATGACACATCACCGGTAATGACACATCACGGGGAGTGACACATCACCGGTAATGACACATCACGGGGAATGACACATCACCGGTAATGACACATCACGGGGAGTGACACATCACCGGTAATGATACATCACCGGGAATGACACATCACGGGGAATCACACATCACGGGGAATGACACATCATTGGGAATGACACATCACCGGTAATGATACATCACCGGGAATGACACATCACGGGGAATCACACATCATGGGGAATGACACATCACGGGGAATGACACATCACGGGGAATCACACATCACGGGGAATGACACATCACCGGTAATGATACATCACCGGGAATGACACATCACGGGGAATCACACATCACATGGGATGGCACGTCACAGTGAATGACATATCACAGGAAATGACACAGTAAAGGGAAAGATATATCACAAGAATGGCACACCGTAGTTAATGATTTATCAGGGTAAATGACACATCAAAGGGAATGACACTTACAAGAATGGCACAAAACATGGATAGGCACATCACGGTGAAAGACATGACAGCGAATGACACATCACTGGGAATGACGAATCACGGGGAATGACACATCACGGGCAATGACGCATCACGGGGAATGACACATCACGGGGAATGACACATCACCGGGCATGAAACATCACCGGGAATGACACATCACCGGGAATGAAACATCACCAGGAATGACACATCACCGGGAAAAACACATCACCAGGAATGACACATCACGGGGAATGACACATCACCAGGAATGACACATCACCGGGAATGAAACATCACCAGGAATGACACGTCATGGGGAATGACACATCACCGGGAATGAAACATCATGGGGAATGACACATCACCGGGAATGACACATCATGGGGAATGACACATCACGGGCAATGACGCATCACGGGGAATGACACATCACCGGGAAAGAAACATCACCAGGAATGACACGTCATGGGGAATGACACATCACCGGGAATGAAACATCACCAGGAATGAAACATCACCAGGAATGACACATCACCGGGAATGAAACGTCATGGGGAATGACACATCACCGGGAATGAAACATCACCAGGAATGACACGTCATGGGGAATGAAACATCACCGGGAATGAAACATCACCAGGAATGAAACATCACCAGGAATGACACATCTCCGGGAATGAAACGTCATGGGGAATGACACATCACCGGGAAAAACACATCACCAGGAATGAAACATCACCAGGAATGACACGTCATGGGGAATGACACATCACCAGGAATGACACATCACCAGGAATGACACGTCATGGGGAATGACACATCACCAGGAATGAAACATCACCAGGAATGACACATCACCGGGAAAAACACATCACCAGGAATGAAACATCACCAGGAATGACACGTCATGGGGAATGACACATCACCGGGAATGACACGTCATGGGGAATGACACATCACCGGGAATGAAACATCATGGGGAATGACACATCACCGGGAATGACACATCACCGGGAATAACACATCACCGGGAAGGACACATCACGGGGAATGACACATCACGGGGAATGACACATAACGGGGAATGACACATCACCGGGAATGACACATCACCGGGAATGACACATCACCGGGAATGACACATCACCGGGAATGACACATAACGGGGAATGACACATCACGGGGAAGGAATGACACATCACGGGGAAGGAATGACACATCAAGGGGAATGACACATCACGGGGAATGACACATCACCGGGAATGACACATCACGGGGAATTAAACATCACCGGGAATGACACATTACCGGGAATGACACATCACCGGGAATAACACATAACCGGGAATGACACATCACCGGGAATGACACATCACCGGGAATAACACATCACCGGTAATGACACATCATTGGGAATGACACATCACCGGGAATGACACATCACCGGGAATGACACATCATCGGGAATAACACATCACCGGGAATGACACATCACCGGGAATAACACATCACCGGGAATGACACATCACCGGGAATAACACATCACCGGGAAGGACACATCACGGGGAATGACACATCACCGAGAATGACACATCATTGGGAATGAAACATCACCGGGAATGACACATCACCGGGAATGACACATCACCGGGAATAACACATCACCGGGAAGGACACATCACGGGGAATGACACATCACGGTGATTGACACATCATGGGGAATGACAAATCACGAGGAATACCACATCGCAAGGAATACATAATCCCGGGAATGACACATCAAAGGCGATGACACATTCTAGGGAATGAAAAAACAGACGATGATATTAGGCACATTTTAGGCAGATGACATATTATCTGAGGGCAACAACTTATAGCTGGACGTTACCAGAGCTAGTCGACCTTACGGGGTAAATAAAACTGTCTTAACAGCGCGACTTTATCGGTGACGAACAAAATAATCTCACGATTAGGCGACTAATACAGAGTGAAGTGTTCTTAGTGAGACGTACCAACTCAAATAACAAAAAATTTACTGGATGTGTTTCTAGGTAAATAATCAAGATATTGAGATGTAAAAAATTATTTTGATCTAGCAACAACTTTCAAATCTTATGGGACAGCAACACGTTCACATGTCTGACAAACTTACAATTTGTGAACTGTGATTTAGATCACGGGGATCAAGGGCTCCTGGCCCTGTCCATTGTCATGAACTGTGGACTTGGTATCTGTTATGTCACACTATGAGGACAAGGTATATGGTATGTAACACTATGAGGACAAGGTATATGTTATGTGACACTATGAGGACAAGGTATATGGTATGTGACTCTATGAAGACAAGGTATATGGTATGTCACACTATGAGGACAAGGTATATGGTATGTGACACTATGAGGACAAGGTATATGGTATGTGACACTATGAGGACAAGGTATATGGTATGTGACACTATGAGGACACGGTATATGGTATGTCACACTATAAGGACACGGTATATGGTATGTCACACTATGAGGACATGGTATCTGTTATGTGACACTATGAGGACAAGGTATATGGTATGTCACACTATGAGGACATGGTATATGTTATGTCACACTATGATAAAAGAAACCTGAACCGTTTCATCTGTCCCATAACCACCATAGCCTACCATAACCACCATAGCCTACCATAACCACCATAGCCTACCAAGGAAAGTTGGAATGTAAGAAGTCAATTTACTAAACGAGGAATCTTAACCATAAACAATAATTGAAAGTTATAATGTGATCTGTAGATTTAACTATAAGAACAAACAGAAACACACATCTCTTGTGGGGCAATAACATATCATTAAAATGATTATTTGAAAGTGAAAGGGTTTTTATTAGGGCTGCGGAAATTAACGATTAATTTCTCGACTAATCGTTAAAATTTTTAATCGATTAAATATTGATTAAATATTTTTACATTAATTCATGAAATTAATCGTTAATTTTTCAAAAGTCTTAAGGTTAAATTTAAATTAATCGTTACCCGCCCTTGTTTTTATTGAAAGAGAATATTATTAAACTGTAGCGATGATGACTGGCTATTGTCGCAGTAGGTTGTTGTTGTTTTGTTGTTTTTTTCTCTTTTTTTTTTTTTTTACTTCTAAATTTAATTTTTAAACCTTGGTTGAGATTTCGGCAATTTGAATTCGAACTCAATTTTGGTTCATCATGCGAAGCCCAAGCAATGGGACTAAAAATTACCGTATGTGTCATGAATGCCTGAATCATGGTGCTATTTGGCATTATGTAAAGAACATAGGCCTTCCTGGCAAATTTCTTTAATTTTATTGACATTCACCATAGTTACTTTAAAAAAAATTAATAAAAAGCTTTTGATAAGTTTTACAGACTTCAATGACGTCAATGTTGTCATGAGTAGATGTTAAGAATAAAATAAACTTATGACATGCATATTTGATTATGAAATATATGTTTTTCAGTTGAATTGTAAAAAAAAAATATAATAAAAAAAAATTTAAAAAAAAAATGCAGCCCTAGAGAAAATTCATTCATTAGAGACGGAACTCCCCTTGTCTACGCCTCTGGACATTGTGATTCTTACTGACACACAATCTGCAAGACGGATATGTGGTACCTAACTTCAAAAACAATCTCCGAATCAATCATCATTGTTGAAACCCAGCCAACGGATAACACGTTCCATAATTAACATCATTCCAATTTTGGTTCTCATAAGTTAAACTCACACTGACCTGGTCGTGAACTTACCTTCAAATCTGACCGTCCAAGGCCACGTCTGATCATAATCCACACAGCGGGAAAGTAGCCCGTCGGAACATGTGAAAATAAACCGCTAATGACGGGCTGAATTTAGCCTCTAACATTTATTTTCATCTTTCCATCAAAAAACAAACAACCTTTCTATTTTTTTTTATAAAAAAATATCAGGATAAATGAAGATTCATGAAACTTTAAACATTTTCATATAGATTACATTTTTAAAAAATGTATTATTATAGGTGAAATTTCACAGACTGCGCGGTTTGGCTTGAGGTATTTTTTTTTTTACCTACTGGCAGCCAGAAGCACTGGTCGCGCGCTCTGTCGTCACACTGAGCGCAGACGACCGCCTGAAATCACTACAATTACATCTGTTGGTGAACAGGGGGCGTTGTATTCTATAATATATCAGCTTGTTATTCTAAATAGATGTAAGGTCTATTTATAGGTACATTATTATTGAATGACGCTAGTTAGCAAAACTTTAATGTATGTGAGCTAGAGCCTAGGGACTAGCGTGCTGTGTGGTAAGTGAAAGGAATCTTTAGGAATGAGCTATAAATAAACACGCCGTGTGCTGAAGCAGTTCGTGTTAGAGGTTACCGTCACGCCATGAGAAAGATGGCGGGCAATTGACAGAAGATTATGACTGTATGTCACGTTCGTGCCTTCTCGTGGTGCTCAGTTTTAGAGTTATTGATATACGTTTGTCAGACATAGATTTAATTTTGTTAAAAAACAGGTTAGTAAAATATAGATGTAAGCAATGTTCCCTTTAAGAAGCGCGGTTGCGTGGACGCGCAGACATTTGACCGACGCCGCGCAGTGGTTTATTATTTACCGCGCAGCAAATTTAGTAAAATACTGCATAAAGGAGGGATGCTGTGCAACTTTGCACACGAGTTTTCAAACTTTGCACACGGACTAACGAACATAAAGGGAACATTGTATGTAAGCTTTTCATATGTAAATTGTGTAAGATTCAGTAATATTAAAGATACTTATGTAAGTCTGTCAGATACAGGTTTGTAAGATTGTAATATGAATCAATAAGATAATGATCTGTAAGGATTATGTACAACACCAACAAAAAGTTGGTCAACTTTAGGCCTAGTAAGTTAAAATTTATTAAATTAAATTTAAAACATTTGACTGTTTAGATTTCAATTTGCAAGTTTAGGACTAATTATTAATTATTTAGAATGGCCAACGTGTTTTTACATTATAGTTAATGAGACACGAGTTTTTCACTAACAGTTTTTGTAAGACAAATGTTGAAAATCTATCTATCTATTGAGTTTAAGCCAGAACTAGAGGTCGTATATTGTAATTATTCGCTTCGATTTAAAAAAAAATAAAAAAATTTGTCACTAAGAATAACGGAGCAGAAGAATATTTCTTTATCTCGTTTATTAATATTATTATATTTTTTTGGGTCTGTGTGTAAGGGGAGACAATCCAAGTGAAAAAGAAGAAAGTGCTATCGATCGTTTGTTTGCGTATAGTCTAATGAGGTCAGAAGTATCAGAAACTTCTTTGTTACATGTGGCATTAGTTGGCAAGTGGAGGCAAGCGGCTTGACATTTATTGACATCTGTGGAGGTATGGCGCCATTGGGTCTCTGGGCAAGTCAGGGTATTGGAGATTTCAAGTCGTGCTCGGGTCATTAGTGAGAAAAATAGGGTATTGAAGATTTCAGGACGTGCTCGGGTCATTAGTGAGTGAAATAGGGTATTGGAGATTTCAGGACGTGCTCGGGTCATTAGTGAGAAAAATAGGGTATTGGAGATTTCAGGACGTGCTCGGGTCATTAGTGAGTGAAATAGGGTATTGGAGATTTCAGGACGTGCTGTCATTAGTGAGTGAAATAGGGTTTTGGAGATTTCAGGACATAATAATGGTATCACAGATATCAGGACGTTGTTCAAGTATATGAAAATATCAGGGCGTAGTCGACTTTTTTGAGTACAGGAAGTAGTCAATGTATTGGAAATAGGACGTTTACAGGGTTTTTAGAGATATAAGAAAGTATTTATGGGGATATAAGAAAGTATTTCTGGGTTTATGGTGGAGATTTCTGGACAAAGTAAGTAGGATGGTAAGAACACAAGCGTGTAAAATATGCGCACAGTTATTAGAATTGACCTATGACCAGAATGAAATTGATAGGGTTTTAAAAGTATGTCAGAGAAAAATGTTTGTAAAAATTGTTTATTACGTAGTGTAGGTGGAGATTTCAGTGGCAACGAGATGTATTGATTAAATAAGCTTTTATTTTTTATGGTAACAAGGAAGTTGGAAATAAGAGACCGTTATTGATAAAAACATGAGAAGGTTATTTATAAGAGAAGGCCAACTATAGACACAGAATAGGTTATTTACATGAAATGGCCAACTATAGACACAGAATAGGTTATTTACATGGGAAGGCCAACTATAGGTACAGAATTGGTTATTTACATGGGAAGGCCAACTATAGGTACAGAATTGGTTATTTACATGAGAAGGCCAACTATAGACACAGAATAGGTTATTTACATGAAATGGCCAACTATAGACACAGAATAGGTTATTTACATGGGAAGGCCAACTATGGGTACAGAATTGGTTATTTACATGAGAAGGCCAACTGTAGGTACAGAATAGGTTATTTACATGAGATGGCCAACTACAGACACAGAATAGGCTATTTACATGAAATGGCCAACTATAGACACAGAATAGGTTATTGACAAGAAATGGCTAACTATAGTCACAGAATAGGTTATTTACAGGAGATGGCCAACTATAGACACAGAATAGGTTATTTACATGGGAAGGCCAACTACAGACACATAATAGGTTATTTACATGGGAAGGCCAACTATAGGTACAGAATAGGTTATTTACATGAGAAGGCCAACTATAGGTACAGAATTGGTTATTTACATGAGTAGGCCAACTATAGGTACAGAATTGGTTATTTACATGAGTAGGCCAACTATAGGCACATAATAGATTACTTGTCTTGACAATAAATAGGCGAACACAACTTTGCACTCACAATTTATTTTTCAATAGGTGAATTTAATGATAAGTATTTTGTTGTATCATGACAATATAAATATTAATGTCAATGTAATGAGACATACATATGATATGAAATTACTTAGTGTTAAGGTAAATAAAAGTGAATATTTATGCTGGTAATAAAAAATAATATGCATGGACGGAAAAGTGATGTGTCTATACTAAATCACATCTTTAATAGCTCAGATCTACTTCTTCTCATTGGCCAGTCATAACAGAAAGCTACAGGCAGATATATAAAATGTTATTTTTTTTTACTAAATCATCTTCCAATTTTAGTTACAGCTGCCTACAAAAAATGTCATTCATACAAGCATCAATAGATATACATTCATAAAGATACATCATGACCCACAAAACTTCACTGATAAAATCCACATCATTCATTTCCATTCACAAAATGCAAATAATACAAAATTAAGATGTCTTAAAAAAAAAACAACCTAAAGATGTTGAGAATAAATGAGATAAGAATAATGAACTAAGAGGGCACAGTTTTTGTATGTCAAGCTTTGGACAATGTCATGTTATGAGCAGACAATCTCAGCAGGTTACAGGATACAGTTAATGTTTTGGTGAGATTATTTCCAGTGGTCCTCATTCTGTCAGGCTGTGCACTACAAACCTTGAAACACGTCTTGACCTCTGGTTAACCCTCGGCTGCCTATAGAAGAGAGAGAATATCCTACGTTAGTATAATTGGTACATTTCATTGGTACAAGGCAATCATTCGAAGTACACAGCAATCATTCAAAATACAAGGAAATCATTCAAAATACAAGGCAATCATTCCAAATACAAGGCAATCATTCAAAATAAAAATAAAAATTTAAACATAAAAAACTAAACCTCATTTATCTCAGTTAAATGGAGTCTGATTGGAAACTGAAGTCCATTTCATCATGTCCAAGATTTCATGTAACAATATTTCAACATTACACTAAAACATAAAATGTAGTTATAAACTATAGTTAACTAATCATTACAGTAGACAATTTTAACAATTAATTTTTTTTAGATTTTTGCAACCGTAATGATTTGCATATATTACCTTTCACTGACCGCAAGTTTTAGGCAGACAATAAAAATTGATGTTGCTATTGTTACATTTCACTGACCACAAGTTTTAGCCAGACAATAAAAATTGATGTTGCTATTGTTACATTTCACTGACCACAAGTTTTGGGAAGACAATAAAAATTGATGTTACTATTGTTACATTTGACTGACCACAAGTCTGGGCAGACAGTAAGGGTTGATTATGTTGAAAGACACTTCCTCCAGCTCAAATGGTTCAAACAGCAGGTCAGGTGACAGTAGGGCGGCCAGTGCACTGTTGGCAGCACGTTTCCTCTCTTGATATCTCTGTAACAACTCCAAGCGATTCTAAACATGATGGGGAGAAATGTACAAACTGATATGAGCAGTGATGGCATTGTTATTGGTTGACAAGCACCTGATGTGACGGCTGGATAGTTTGATGTGATGGGAGGATAGTTTGATGTGATGGGAGGAAGGTTTGATGTGATGGGAGGATACTTTGATGTGATGGGAGGATAGTTTGATGTGATGGGAGGATAGTTTGATGTGATGGGAGGAAGGTTTGATGTGATGGGAGGATAGTTTGATGTGATGGGAGGATAGTTTGATGTGATGGGAGGATAGTTTGATGTGATGGGAGGAAGGTTTGATGTTATGGGAGGATAGTTTGATGTGATGGGAGGAAGGTTTGATGTGATGGGAGGATAGTTTGATGTGATGGAGGGATAGTTTGATGTAATGGGAGGATAGTTTGATGTGATGGAGGGATAGTTTGTTGTGATGGGAGGATGGTTTGATGTGATGGGAGGAAGGTTTGATGTGATGGGAGGATAGTTTGATGTGATGGAGGGATAGTTTGATGTAATGGGAGGATAGTTTGAAGTGATGGAGGGATAGTTTAATGTGATGGGAGGATGGTTTGATGTGATGGGAGGATAGTTTGATGTGATGGGAGGAAGGTTTGATGTGATGGGAGGATAGTTTGATGTGATGGGAGGAAGGTTTGATGTGATGGGAGGATAGTTTCATGTGATGGAGGGATAGTTTGATGTAATGGGAGGATAGTTTGATGTGATGGAGGGATAGTTTGATGTGATGGGAGGATGGTTTGATGTGATGGGAGGAAGGTTTGATGTAATGGGAGGATAGTTTGATGTGATGGGAGGATAGTTTGATGTGATGGGAGGATAGTTTGATGTGATGGAGGGATAGTTTGATGTGATGGAAGGATAGTTTGATGTGATGGGAGGATAGTTTAATGTGATGGGAGGATAGTTTGATGTGATGGGAGGAAGGTTTGATGTGATGGGAGGATAGTTTGATGTGATGGGATGATAGTTTGATGTGATAGGAGGATAGTTTGATGTGATGGGATGATAGTTTGATGTGATAGGAGGATAGTTTGATGTGATGGGAGGATAGTTTAATGTGATAGGAGGATGGTTTGATGTGATGGGATGATAGTTTGATGTAATGGGAGGATAGTTTGATGTGATGGGATGATAGTTTGATGTGATAGGAGGATAGTTTGATGTGATGGGAGGATAGTTTGATGTGATGGGAGGATAGTTTGATGAGATGGGAGGATAGTTTGATGTGATGGGAGGATAGTTTGATGTGATGGGATGATAGTTTGATGTGATGGGAGGATAGTTTGATGTAATGGGAGGATAGTTTGATGTGATGGGATGATAGTTTGATGTGATAGGAGGATAGTTTAATGTAATGGGAGGATGGTTTGATGTGATGGGAGGATAGTTTGATGTGATAGGAGGATAGTTTGATGTGATAGGAGGATAGTTTAATGTGATGTGAGGATGGTTTGATGTGATGGGAGGATAGTTTAGGGTGATGGGAGGATAGTTTGATGTGATGGGAGGATTGTAAATTGTATATGGCAGATAAAAGTTTAATGATGGGAAATAATCCGTTAAGACAAACGTAGATATTAGTTGTTTTGCATGAAATACACAATTTATGAAGAAAATAATATAAAGGACTTTTGATTCAAAATGGGGGGGGGGGGAATTTAAAATAGTTTTATGATTTAATAAACCATTAAAGTTTGTCAGTTTAATACGGAGATGATATTGGTTGATTGAATGTTGTGATGAATAATTTAATGGTATGTGATGTAGTCATCAAGTGAGTTACTGTGCTGTGTATAACATGTGATGTGATGTAACCATATCGTGTAGCCACGTGATGTGATTTAACCATATGGTGTAGCCATGTGATGTGATTTAACCATATGGTGTAGCCATGTGATGTGATTTAACCATATGGTGTAGCCATGTGATGTGATGTAACCATATGGTGTAGCCATGTGATGTGATGTAACGATATGGTGTAGCCATGTGATGTGATGTAACCATATGGTGTAGCCATGTGATGTGATGTAACCATATGGTGAAGTCATGTGATGTGATGTAACCATATGGTGTAGTCATGTGATGTGATGTATCCATATGATGAAGTCATGTGATGTAACCATATGATGAAGCCACGTGATGTGATGTAACCATATGATGAAGTCATGTGATGTAATCATATGATGAAGTCATGTGAAGTGATGTAACCATATGATGAAGTCATGTGATGTAACCATATGATGAAGTCATGTGATGTGATGTAACCATATGATGAAGTCATGTGATGTGATGTAACCATATGATGAAGTCATGTGATGTAATATGATGAAGCCATGTGATGTGATGTAACCATATGATGAAGTCATGCGATGTAACGATATGATGAAGTCATGAGATGTGATGTAACCATATGATGAAGTCATGTGATGTAACGATATGATGAAGTCATGAGATGTGATGTAACCATATGATGAAGTTATGTGATGTAACCATATGATGAAGTCATGTGATGTAACGATATGATGAAGTCATGTGATGT
>MUZC01004414.1:365400-399620 GCA_002072015.1 Radix auricularia | reverse complement strand
GAACAAGGACACAGGTCATGGAAANATGGACACAGAACAAGGACACAGGTCATGGACACAGAACAAGGACACAGGTCATGGACACAGAACAAGGACACAGGTCATGGACACAGAACAAGGACACAGGTCATGGACACAGAACAAGGACACAGGTCATGGACACAGAACAAGGACACAGGTCATGGACACAGAACAAGGACACAGGTCATGGACACAGAACAAGGACACAGGTCATGGACACAGAACAAGGACACAGGTCATGGACACAGAACAAGGACACAGGTCATGGACACAGAACAAGGACACAGGTCATGAACACAGAACAAGGACACAGGTCATGGACACAGAACAAGGACACAGGTCATGGACACAGAACAAGGACACAGGTCATGGACACAGAACAAGGACACAGGTCATGGACACAGATCAAGGACACAGAACAAGGACACACAGCATACCTTCTCAGATCTTTTAACATCCTGAAGTTTCTCCAACCAGGCAGTCTGCAAAAGTTAGCAGGAGAGTCACATTAAATTGGGACTCACAGTTTTGTAAGATCTGGTCTCGTGTATTGTCAAGTTAGAAAAAGTAAAAGTCATTTCAAAGAAGGGGAGGGAACCCACTGAAACAACTCCTGTTGAGCTTTAATTGGTGATACTATATTTGCACATGTTCACTTTTATTTATATTGTGGTCTACTGTAAGAATGGACCATTATTTTATGGTCAAATTTTTATGACTTATGTGATTATCGTCTAAGTAGATATAAGTCTATAAAATGAAATGCAAAAGACGTAAACAAGGTAAGGGTTAGCCTGACCGGACGTAACAAAACAGCGAACGTTTCGGCAAAGAGCCTTTATCAACGAACATACAATACACAAATAAAACGAAAATAAAAAAATGAAGGAACTTAGCTGCGGTGAAATCCAAAGTATCCAAAAAAGTGAAACTGAGAGATGACAGAGCGAATTTATATAGGAAAGTAGAGAGTGGGCGGGGTAAACGACTAGGTGGTCAAAGAAAAGACAACATTCATCCCATGTGGGGTGAGTGTACCATGATTTTCTATTAATCTGTTTTCAATCTGGACTCTCGTGGGTGTGTTAGTGCATCCATTAGGTTCACCTACCAAATTTCTGAACTCTCTGTCAATTTCCTTGACATCACTGTAACTCTCCAGAAAAACTGCCTCCTCACCTCGGCCTACTTCAAACCCACAGACAGCCACTGTTATCTTCTCTACCCTTCTTCTCATCCCAAAACTTGTAAGGACTCCATTCCCTTTTCTCAACTTCTTCGACTCCGGAGACTGTGTCAATCTCAGGAGGACTTTTGGGAAAAGGCTTTGGAAATGGTGGAGATTTTTAGACAAAGGTCATATCCTGAAGCCACACTTCAACATGCGCTTCAGCGGGTCAAAAACTTCACTCGTGCCGACGCCTTTTTACCACGCACCCGTGATACCAACCAAAGGAGCAAGCTGGTTCTTACTTACCATCCACACAACATCAAAGCCAAAGAAATATTCATGAAGAACCGTGCTATCCTCCTTGCGGACCCTGAGACGAACCACATATTCTCCACCCCACCCCTAATTGTATTTAGGAGGGACAGAAACCTACGTGATCTTCTGGTTCGCACCCGCCTCCCCACATCACCCAACCATCTGGGTACCATACCATGCGGCCGACTTCGGTGTAAGACATGTCTTTTTGTTGTGCGAGCCGAACAGATAAACTTCCCTAAGGGGCTATTTATGATTAAGGATGGTTTCACCTGCGCTAGCCGCAACGTTGTCTACACCATTGTGTGTAAGCGCTGTCCTTTGAAATACATAGGAGAGACGGGACGATCTTTGTCGTGCCGAATGTCTGAACATATTAGGGCGATTACACAAGATAAACAGTGTCCTGTCTCCCGTCACTTCAATGGACGCGACCATATGGGTGTCAAGGACCTGGCAGTCACTGCTATTGTCTCGTGCACAAACACACCCACGAGAGTCCAGATTGAAAACAGATTAATAGAAAATCACGGTACACTCGCCCCACATGGGATGAATATTGTCTTTTCTTTGACCACCTAGTCGTTTACCCCGCCCACTCTCTACTTTCCTATATAAATTCGCTCTGTCATCTTTCAGTTTCACTTTTTTGGATACTTTGGATTTCACCGCAGCTAAGTTCCTTCATTTTTTTATTTTCGTTTTATTTGTGTATTGTATGTTCGTTGATAAAGGCTCTTTGCCGAAACGTTCGCTGTTTTGTTATGTCCGGTCAGGCTAATCCTTACCTTGTTTACGTCTTTTCCATTTCATTTTGTATAAGCCTGATTGCAGTCCTACCCCTCATTTTGTATAAGTCTATAGTTCTTCAAAGTTAAAAAAAAAAAGAATTGTTCAGTTAACAATAATATATCCTTAAATAAATGAATGCTTTCCTTCCTTTATGAGATAAAAAAGGGTCATGTGGAAATATTTTGAGGATATTTACAATGAAAACACTTATGTAAGGGAGATCAATACATTTCCTTGTACAGAAGTTGTCTCATTTCTTATTTCTACTTTTAGATGAAATGTATTATTTAGAAGTTGAGAGTTTTTGCAAAGCTATTATTAAATGTTTGGTGTTGACATCAGAAGTAAGACTTTTTTAAACTTCATAAAAATATCATCAGTGAGATTAAAACAATAAGCAAGGTCTAAAAGGGAGATGATTATCAAGGGGGATGATTACCAAGGGAGATGATTAGACGTTGACTATAACTGAAAGAAGATCACTATCACAGGAGTTTAAAAAAAAGATTGGATTTCAACAATATTTTTATTCCACTGTATTATTAGCTACCTGACCATAGCTATTGTTGATTGCATGTAAGTTTAGCTACCTGACCACAGCTATAGCTATTGTTGAGGGCATGTAAGTTTAGCTACCTGACCACAGCTATTGAGAGCATGTTAGTTTAGCTACCTGACCACAGCTATTGTTGAGGGCATGTAAGTTTAGCTACCTGACCACAGCTATTGTTGAGGGCATGTTAGTTTAGCTACCTGACCACAGCTATTGTTGAGGGCATCTAAGTTTAGCTACCTGACCACAGCTATTGTTGAGGGCATGTAAGTTTAGCTACCTGACCACAGCTATTGTTGAGGGCATGTAAGTTTAGCTACTTGACCACAGCTATTGTTGAGGGCATGTTAGTTTAGCTACCTTAACACAGCTATTGTTAAGTGCATGTAACTTTAGCTACCTGACTACAGCTATTGTTGAGGGCATGTTAGTTTAGCTACCTGACCACAGCTATTGTTGAGGGCATCTAAGTTTAGCTACCTGACCACAGCTATTGTTGAGGGCATGTAAGTTTAGCTACCTGACCATAGCTATTGTTGAGGGGATGTAAGTTTAGCTACTTGACCACAGCTATTGTTGAGGGCATGTTAGTTTAGCTACCTTAACACAGCTATTGTTAAGTGCATGTAAATTTAGCAACCTGACTACAGCTATTGTTGGGTGCACATAAGTTCCAATTTACACTTGATTCTATCCATCATTTTCTCAAACTATAAAATAAGAACCAAATCTATTTTTAACTAAGAAACCTAATCTAACCGCAAAACATTTCTGGAGATTTAAATGTGATTTGAAATGAGATCAGTGATTCCCAAACTAGAACCTTCTGTGCTGAAGAAACATTTTTTCAAAAAGAACAATTGTTGTTTTTTTTCTCCAATGTATTTGAATATTTTTTTTAAAACTTAAAGTGAAAGCGTGGGTGCTTATGATTAAAAAAAACAACAAACTATAGTGCATTTCTAAAAAAGCTGTCTGCTCCAAGGTGTCAAAAATATCCTTGAACAATTTTGAAATGTATTATGGGGCAACACGCTTTCATTTTAAGTTTAAAAAATTTTCAGCTGGACAAAATTTTTAAAAATTTTTTTTATTCCTATGCCAACAAAACATGTATAGTTTAAAATTGTTTTTTTAAATACATTTTTTATTTACTTTTAAATTCCCTGTTATTGCTTTTCTCCACAATTCTGAGGCTAAAAAGATTGACACTTTGTATTGTGAGAATTTTTAATATTTCTTGAAAAGCATTATTTTTTTTTTATTGACAGAACATTATAAGAAAAGGACAAAACATTAAATGTCACATGAGTTCCACAACTGGGTTAAACTTTGGTCTCTGAGTTAGAATTAGGCAATTAGCAGAGTATATATTACAACAATCCACATAAGCGCTGTGGTAAAGTAGATGACACAATATGTATGTAACTATAACGACAGTTAAAAAGTAACAAACCGGTTAAATATACTCTAATTATAATAATTCTTTGATTATGATTGATTCATCAGAAATACATAGGTATGGAAAGATTCAGCAAAATCGGGCCCAAAAATGTTGGGAAATATTCATTACAAGATATTCTTGGTTTAGAGTTCACATGAAAAATGTCAAAACTGCAGTCTTGAAGCACAACAGAGTTAAAAGGATTATATTCTAGTAATACTGCCACTAGAATCTGTGTGTAAAAAAGATAGTAATAAAAATATTTGGTACTTTAGCTCCAAATAGTTAGAAGCAGGTTCACAATAATTTTAAATTAAATAGCTGTAAAATCTTTGTTCATTTTGGTTAACTGCAATACCTGGCATTTCTTTCCTGTTCTTAGTTTTTGTGGGGATTTTGACACACCTTTCTTCTTTTCTTTTCTTCACTTAATTAGTCTTTACATGTCAGGTTTGATGATAAGTGAAGTAAGTTTAGTATAAACAATTTTATTTATTTATTTGTACTGATGAGAACTTTGATGAAATGTCAAATGTGTATTTGTTTATTAACAAAGCTTTTCCAGTTAATGTTTTCTTCATACAAATCTTTTGTGTCTCTGGTATTCAAGTCAAATAAAAGTGTGTATTTAAGGAAAGTCAACAAAGACTTTTAAAATGTCTTTAGATATGGCTATAACTAAGCGCAAATAAATGTCAATTCTAAAAACTCTAATAAGAATGCAGGACTAGACACTAACCATAGAAAAGCACAGGATACAATAATCTTCTGTATAGATGGGGCATCTGTAACAGTACTGCACAGTAATGTAATACACTTAGTAGATATGCCATAAATATTGGGCTGTCCAAAAAAGTTAAACTGGCCATAGACGTTAAATTTCAAATGTCAGAACTGAACTATACATGGGTGAGTTTAATAGCCATGTAAGAACTATATTTGTGTGAGTTTAATAGCCATGTAAGAACTATATTTGTGTGAGTTTAATAGCCATATAAGAACTATATTTGTGTGAGTTTAATAGCCATGTAAGAACTATATTTGTGTGAGTTTAATAGCCATATAAGAACTATATTTGGGTGAGTTTAATAGCCATGTATGAACTATATATGGATGAGTTTAATAGCCATGTAAGAACTATATATGGGTGAGTTTAATAGCCATGTAAGAACTATATTTGTGTGAGTTTAATAGCCATATAAGAACTATATTTGGGTGAGTTTAATAGCCATGTAAGAACTATATTTGGGTGAGTTTATAGCCATGTAAGAACTATATTTGTGTGAGTTTAATAGCCATATAAGAACTATAAATGGGTGAGTTTAATAGCCATGTAAGAACTATATTTGGGTGAGTTTAATAGCTATGTAAGAACTATATTTGAGTGAGTTTAATAGCCACGTAAGAACTATATATGGGTGAGTTTAATATCCATATAAGAACTATATTTGGTTGAGTTTAATAGCCATGTAAAAACTATATTTGTGTGACTTTAATAGCCATGTAAGAACTATATTTGAGTGAGTTTTATAGCCACGTAAGAACTATATATGGGTGAGTTTAATAGCCATGTAAGAACTATATTTGGTTGAGTTTAATAGCCATGTAAGAACTATATTTGAGTGAGTTTAATAGCCACGTAAGAACTATATATGGGTGAGTTTAATAGCCATGTAAGAACTATATTTGTGTGAGTTTAATAGCCATGTAAGAACTATATTTGTGTGATATTAATAGCCATGTAAGAACTATATTTGAGTGAGTTTTATAGCCACATAAGAACTATATATGGATGAGTTAAATAGCCATGTAAGAACTATATATGGATGAGTTTAATAGCCATGTAAGAACTATATATGGGTGAGTTAAATAGCCATGTAAGAACTATATATGGATGAGTTTAATAGCCATGTAAGAACTATATTTGGGTGAGTTTTATAGCCACGTAAGAACTATATATGGATGAGTTAAATAGCCATGTAAGAACTATATATGGATGAGTTTAATAGCCATGTAAGAACTATATATGGATGAGTTTTATAGCCCCGTAAGAGCTATATATGGATGACTTTAATAGCCACGTAAGAACTATATTTGGGTGAGTTTTATAGCCATGTAAGAACTATATTTGAGTGAGTTTTATAGCCATGTAAGAACTATATTTGGGTGAGTTTTATAGCCATGTAAGAACTATATATGGGTGAGTTTAATAGCCATATAAGAACTATATTTGGGTGAGTTTAATAGCCATGTAAGAACTATATATGGATGAGTTTAATAGCCATGTATGAACTATATATGGGTGAGTTTAATAGCCATGTAAGAACTTTATTTGGGTGAGTTTAATAGCCATGTAAGAACTATATTTGGGAGAGTTTAATAGCCATATAAGAACTATATTTTGATAAACTAACGCTGTTGTCAAAAATATATTTCAAAAAGTTAGTGCTGATAACAAACGGATGTCCAGATGAGGTCCATCTGTTGATGTTACTTGCAGATGAGGTCCATCTGTTGATGTTACTTTTACCCAAGTACAACATATTTTTCAAGGTTGGAGAAAGACATAAGCCAATTCTCCCCAAACACCCCCTTATTATACCCTTGCTCTAATTACAATGTTATTCTCTTACTATCCCAAAAGCTCTTCAACACATAACATAATCAAACTTATTCATTGAGAATGTCAACAAAATGATGGAGGAATTCTACTACTTACCCTGAAAATCTTCATCAGATCAGGAACATCAGCTGTTAAAGGGAAAGCTTTCAATAGAGGATTGTGAATGAGTTCTGTTGATGGAAAAATAGAAATATATTTCATCTCAGGGATCAGCCAAAGCCAAAACAACTTTATTCTAACTTTCTGATTATATAACACAAACAACTTTATTCTAACTTTGATACTATAACACAAACAAATTTATTCTAACTTTGATACTATAACACAAACAAATTTATTCTAACTTTGATACTATAACACAAACAACTTTATTCTAACTTTGATACTATAACACAAACAACTTTATTCTAACTTTGATACCATAACACAAACAACTTTATTCTAACTTTCTGATACATTAACACAAAGAGCACTGCCTACAGGATATCAACATGAATGGCAGATTCAGTCCTTCCCATTACTGAATTCACAAAACTGAAATATGCACCTCTGATTTCACTGTACTGAAATATGCACCTTTGAATTCACAGTAATGAAATATGCACATTTGAACAAGAAAGGAAGTAATACTTAGCTGATTTTAAAACCTTGTCTAAACAACAAAATAAAAGATGAAATAATAATAACCAAAGCATAAATATGTTGACAGTGAATGAGATTCCATTAATAAATCAAAGTGCTGTGAAGAAATCAGATTTACAACTGACCTGTTGAGTCTATACAACTGACCTGTTGAGTCTATACAACTGACCTGTTGAGTCTATACAACTGACCTGTTGAGTCTATACAACTGACCTGTTGAGTCTATACACCTGACCTGTTGAGTCTATACAACTGACCTGTTGAGTCCAGGTCCAGCCTATCTCTGAGTAGAACATCGGCCAGACAATGACGGTAGTAGGAGTAGAGCTGTAACAGTGAGGTGTTGCCTAGCATTGTGTCGGGCAGTGTGCTAGGCAAGAATATACAGATGTCTTCTTTTATAGGCACACACTCAGAAAATGTTTAGTGTCTTTTTGTCCATAATTCGTTGAAGCATTAGTATCAATTTGAATATTATGTATGTTAAAAAAATGTAAACCACCGGTTTTCATAATTTAGGTTGCCGCTAGGGCTGTTATCGATTAATTTAAAATTAATCGTTAACTTTTGAAAAATTACAGAATAATTAATCGATAATTTTGATTAAAGCTAAAAATAAGATGTATGACGTCATTAAACAGAAACTTTAAAGGTAAGTAACAAAGACAGGCAATGAGCAGTTTTTAATTTAAATATAAGTAGTTCAACATAATGTCAGTGAATTTAAATTTTGTTCTTATTAATTAAGTAAAAACAATGTCTAATTTTTATATCATTTTCCTTATAAAACAGGTTATTTTAAAGTTTCCACTTTAAAAATCTTTTTTTTTAAATGGTGAAGTTTTTACGTAAAAAAAGCAAACTATTGTTAATTATTAATTATTTATTAATAAATCGACGACATCACATTCCGTATTTTATTTTACTTTTAATCTATATATTATCTATTAAAATATTTTTAATCGATAAAACTTTTTACCGATTAAGAGAGAAATTAATAAATAATTTCCGCAGCCCTAGTTGACTAGTTGCCACACAATACATTAAAAAGTTAAAATTAAGACAAATATCACTAACTCTTACAAGGGATTATTTTAAGTAAAAACTCATGCAAAACTCAAATGCTGTTAACAAAAATTTCCGCATTACAATTAATTAAGTCCATCATCACTGTTGTTTACTATGACTAACTTACTCCATAAGGTCTTTGTACTGTTGGTTACTATGACTAACTTACTCCATAAGGTCTTTGTAATGTTGGTTACTATGACTAACTTACTCCATAAGGTCTTTGTACTATTGTTTACTATGACTAACTTACTCCATAAGGTTTTTGTACTATTGTTTACTATGACTAACTTACTCCATAAGGTCTTTGTAGTATTTTTTACTATGACTAACTACTCCATAAGGTCTTTGTACTATTGTTTACTGTATGTATTGTATGGCATCTGTCTGTTTACAAAAGACGATAGATTTATCTTTATTATTTGCAGCTTTTGGTGGGGCTGATGAGACCAATCCTTGAGTGGCAGTCTCTTCTGCATGTCGCACACATGAATGCAGTGGGGCAGTGTTGCCTGGCCTTTCTTCTCGCTCTTTTTTGAACATCTTCTTCCCTAGTTTGCTCCTCTGCTCTTAGTGATCCTTCTTTCACTATAGCCCGCCACATGGTCCTATTCTCAGCCAGGTTTTCCCAGTTTTGTATATCAATGTTGTATACTTTCATGTCTCTCCTGCATATGTCTGTGTATCTGAGACATGGCCGACCAACCGACCTTTTCCCTGTCACCAGCTCGCTGTATAGCACATCTTTGGGTATGCAACCAGTTTGCATTCTCTTGACGTGTCCAAGTCAACGGAGTCGTCTTTGGCTTAGTATGGCTGGAATGCTGCTCATGCTAGCTTGAGCCAGCACCTCTGTGTTGGGGACTTTCTCTTGCCATTTGATGTCAAGGATGTGGCGCAGGCATCTGAGGTGGAAGCTATTGAGCCTTCTTTCATGCCTGGTATAAGTGGTCCATGACTCGCATCAGTACGCAGACCTGGTATACCTGCAGCTTAGTCCTTGCTGTGAGTTTGGCATTGGACCAGACTCTTTTGTACAGTCTAGCCATAACAGTTGCTGCCTCCCCTTTCCTACCCCTTATCTCATCTTCCAGTGAGAGGGTGCTTGAGATTTTATGCTAATGGTCAGGCCAAACTCTTTGCGGGCAGCGGAGAAGCTGGATACAAGGTTCTGCAGTCTGTCTGCTGTGTGAAATATTGTCTGCAAATCAGAGCTCGCGCAGCAAAATTTTCCTTATTTTGGACTTTGCTCTAAGTCTGGCAATATTGAATAATCTCCCATCAGCTCTGGTGTGTATGTATATACACACCAGAGTGGAATATTGTTTACTATGGCTAACTTACTCCATAAGGGCTTTGTAATGTTGTTTACAATGACTAACTTACTCCATAAGGGCTTTGTAATGTTGTTTACAATGACTAACTTACTTCATAAGGTCTTTGTACTGTTGTTTACTATGACTAACTTACTCAATAAGGTCTTTGTACTGTTGTTTACTATGACTAACTTACTCAATAAGGTCTTTGTACTGTTGTTTACTATGGCTAACTTACTCCATAAGGTCTTTGTACTGTTGTTTACTATGACTAACTTACTCCATGAGGTCTTTGTACTGTTGTTTAGGGACTCTGATTCTGACCACCAGCCTTGGTTGTTTGTTGCCAGAAATCAAAGAAACAAGAGCATTGCTAGTGGCTGTGGAACATTATGATATTCTGATATAGCATGAGAAAGGGCACAATACAATACAGGATGTTAAACAGGATACAAGACAACAGTGAACATTACACATATACAAAATAATACTGGACATTAAACAGGATACATAACATGTTGAAAGTTGCCAATTTAGTTAATTTACATAATTAGACCAAAGCAAATTATCCAAGTCAGCAGAGAAAATAAAACTTAAAAGGCATTTGTGGCTTAAAGCTGTTAAGAAATGCATGATTGCATTTCTTCTTCTAATAACACTGTGTTATAGAAATCATGGTAAATTTAATTATACATTCTATTTTTAACAATCAAATATTTTTCGTTTTAACATTTATAGTGTTCTTGAACAACCTCACACCAAGTGTGAGAATAGTGAATTCAACCATCTTACCTCACCAAGTGTGAGAATAGTGCATTCAACCATCTTACCTCACACCGAGTGTGAGAATAGTGCATTCAACCATCTTACCTTACCAAGTGTGAGAATAGTTCATTCAATCAATTTACCTCACACGAACTGTGAGAATAGTGCAGTCATTCGTCTTACCTCGCCTGCTGATGCTGGGATCAACCTCAACATCTTTCTCGTAAGGTGTTCCACCGTTGACATGTAGGTCGAAGGAATTATTGAGAATAACTGAACCAGTCTCATCCAGCAGTGGTAAGTGGACCCATCCACAGCTAAACTGACCCTTTTCGTTAGTGCTCTGATGCCAGGAGAGACAAACAAATTCTTGGAATTTCATGTCAAAAAATAAGCAGAGGCATTGAGTGTTTCACTATCCTAATGACATTATTAAACTCGTTCAGTGACCTTATTTAATTTATTAAAACAGTTTACCAACCTTCTTTAAATTATTTAATTGTTTATATACCACATTAAATTTATATAAGTTTTTCAATATCCTTATATTAATCTATTTAAGTGTATCACCAATTTTATTTCAATTAATTAAATGTTTTAGTAACCAAAGATGGCTATAAAATAGTTTTACTTGAACTAATAAAACATGTCAATAAATTATCATTTATAATAGTATTCTTAGAACATAAAATATATCAAGATGTATTTTTTTAAGTTTGGAGATGGAGAAACGAGAGTGGTGAGGTAATTAATTTTTTTGGGTCTTTATAAACAGTTATTGCAAAGGCATTAATATCTATGCAACAAAAGGTCATCTATTCTGGGAAATAAAATGAGAATCGTAAGGTATCCCTTGTCAAGAGTTGATTGTGTTGTAAAAGGTAATTGTTTACATCTCTTAAGTACAACTATTATGCAACTAAAATGTAAATTTAGTAACATGCACTAGGGAAAGACAACTCCTTACATAACATAAGTGAATCTATGGGAGGCTATTACAATGCTTAAACACGGGGTATTTATACTTATTTCAGACTTAAAAATAAATAAAAGCAGAGCACTTAAAAATAAACTGTATCAAGTAAATAAAGATTAACTTTAAAATAAATTGAATTAAAAACTTTAAGTAATAAAAGTGGTGTTTAAAGTTTAAAGGTCACAAATGAACATTTGACATGGTTACCACAGTCATATCAGTGATGGGTAAGTTACTTCCCTTTTAAAATTGAAAGGAGGTGAACATATATTAAACCTTGATGTATGTAAGGCTAAAAATCAAATATAGTTTTAGAGTGTTTAATAAGACTCCTAACAACAAATTTTAGGGAAAATAAGTAGAAGTGAAAAAAAAAGCATTTTAGATATCTAATTTCAACAAAATCAGGGAAACGTTAAAACACACGATATGATTTTATTTTTACTGTTCCCTCCCTCTAGTAGTTATTTTAACAAGGCAGGGCCAATGGATACAAAAAGTGTTAAAAGGTTAGTTAAATGGTCAGCAACCTGTGGCTCTTGGTCAAGTTTGAGAGTCACTTGTGGCTCTTTCAATTAATAAATGAAAATATTTGCCTATTAAAATTTTGACTATTAAATTGTATCAACTAATTTTTAAAAATTAGGTTCCACAGATAGGGAAAGACTTTTAAGCAAGTTAAAATTACTGTTAAGCAGTTTTCATTTACATTTTAAAAAACATTATTTTATAGATGCAAAAATATTAACTTTTAACGTCCTAAAGCGCAGTAAAGCAAGCCTTGATTGCGCTCTTGTTAGTAATGAAATCATAGAAATTAAAAACCCTTCAGTGTTTGAGGAAAGATTTAGTCAACTACTGAAAAAGTTGTAGTGCTTTCACTCATTTCGCAAAGTTTTGAGGGGTAAGTTTTTGTCATTTTTTTTTTGTTACGTTGAAGATGTGATTTTGCCATACTTTTCGTTCAAATAAATAATACTAAAATACAGGTAAAAATAGTAGTTAACTCAAGATGATCTTTTAAAATAAAAATAACCATTCCGAAAGCTTATCCTAAAAAATGAAGTCAGTAAGACAATAAATACATTTTCAGCAATTTTTTAAAGTTCATAACCCCATTCATTGCAATGTATGTGAAATCCTTAAGGGACTGAGCAGTAGTTTACAGAAATCTTTGTAGGACGTTAAGAGTTAAAATTAAATGATTTTTGTTACATCTATAATATAATTCTTTTTAAAAAAAATTATATGAAAACCTCTTATCAGTATTTTAAACTTTTATTATTATTAGTTGATATAATTTATTAATATAGCCTTACTTCAAACAGTTGCAGACCACCGTGTTAGTAAAACATAATTTTTTGTAACAAAAATAATGACATTAAGTAATAAGTATCACACTGACATACACCCTTAAATACCTTTTGGCCCTCAACCTAGTCAACATGATCAGAGTAAACATAACAGGTCATCTGGGCCACTCAGTGTGGTCAACAAAAACATAACAGGTCAATGGGCCACTCAGTGTGGTCAACAAAAACATAACAGGTCAATGGGCCACTCAGTGTGGTCAACAAAAACATTACAGGTAGGTAGATAGTCATGGCTTCATGAATCTAATATGTTTACAGGTAGGTAGATAGTCATGGCTTCATGAATCAAATATGTTTACAGGTAGGTAGATAGTCATGGCTTCATGAATCAAATATGTTTACCTTTACAGGTAGGTAGATAGTCATGGCTTCATGAATCAAATATGTTACAGTGTACAAAATTAAGAAATAAAAGAATGTGTTGTTTTATTTACTAGAGTTCTGTTCTCTTTGTTTGTGACGACATTAAAGATATTGTCAGCATTAAACATATCCTCCACTGACTTATTAAAAACTAGTGTTAAGTAGGGAATAAACTAAATAATTTGAAATGTTCTGCAGATTACAGGGCCATACTCATAATTTTATTGAATGTAATTATTTCTAGATAATTATCACATTGCAGACTTTGGTTAGTGATGGGTATCTCCAATTAATATTAGGATTTCAAAAGTTCAAAGTGTCATCAATGCTTCTTTTCATTTTTAATTTTGAACTGTAACAACAAAATTTAAAATATTTTGTCTATTTACTATCACTATATTAAAAAAAAAATATTTATAATATTTATGCTTATAAATAAAGTTTAATTATAATATATCAATAGTAAAATCTTGTTAATAGACATTTGTGCTGACAGCAATCAAGGCAACATTTGAAGAGTTTCAAAAAAGATATAACAATTTTTACTTACAATTCTAATATATGATATGCAGAGCTCAAACAGGATACCTATTTGAGAGAAAAAGACAGTGATTAAATTTAGCTTAAAATACTAATTAAATGTACCTAAGTAACTCTATGTGAGACCAAATTTGAATTAAAACTTTAATATAAATCATTTGTACATAAGCAGGTCCCTCTATAGCTTCAGAAACTGGCATATATTGCCCCTAAACATAGGCTCATTACACATATGGAACAAAGCATTGTCCAACACAAAGCACACAGAATAGACTCATATAGGGACCCTAACAACTCTGTAATGTATTAGCTGACAAAATGCAGATAACAGGAGCAGATTTGACAGTTAAAATGCTAGCCTAGAAATGTATTAATCATTTGATGTGATGTTAAACTTGATATGACTCACCAGTGATATGCTAGCCAAAGTAATAAGAGTTTAGGCTAAACTTTATTCCAGAATGATTTAAAAAATCAAAATATTTATAGAAAACAAAACAAACATTTATTAAATAAAAGATTAGAAATGCAACTCATGTAATTGTTGGACCTTGCATCACTTGGGCATAAACTTATTGGTATTATAAATAGGGTTTATGTCAAAATGCAATAAATTTAACCCTTTGAAGCTTGGCTTCCTCCCATTCACACTAATTTTAATGTCTGAGACCAACTTTTTGGTCTGTCAATTTTAACATTAACACCAATACAGCGGGAAATTAGGTTCAAATGGTTTTTAACAAAAATTTGAGTAATAGTTCAAAGAAAACAAAATTACCAATATTATCAACATGACTATTGGTCCTGGCAAATACTTCAGCATGGAATGAAGGATCCATGACGTCTGATAGCTGAGAACAGGAAGTAAGGGTCAAGTTAGTCAACAAGAATGGTAAATTGTTTAGGCATAGGTAAGAAATAACTTCCAGATGAGTCAAACTTGTTTGATTGAAATAAAATTCATAATTATATACACAGTATAAGTCCATTAGTCCGGCATCTAACAGTCCCAAATGCCCGATATTCTGGTATCGCTATGGAAAATTAAAAAAAATTTTGGTTTTCTCCAAAAGTGTGTCTGTAAAGCAAATAAAAATGCTTAAGAGCTATTTGGATCTTTTCGGGGTAGTTTGGGATCATCTGGAAGCGCTCGGTATTGTTCGGAAACAATTAGCGGCCAGCTAGTCTCAGCTGTCACAACAAATACAGGTGCAGTGCAGCACAGCTAATCAATCAAGAATCATCTTCACCATTTTTTTGTGTGTTGCTGTTTTGTGTCCTTTCACATCTCAGTAAACTAATCGACGAGAATGAGCCTATTGAACAAGAAATAACCGATGAGGACATTATCAACAGTGTAGTAAACCCTCAGCCTACTGAAAATCTTGAAGAAACGGAAGAAAACATCTGGGCAGAAGCAGCAGAATCCCTAAATAAGTTTATCTCTTTTGCTGAAGCTAGCACTAGCTACAGTGCTTCAGAAATTATTGATTTCCATATCATTAGAAATAAATTTCATAATACTAAATGCTAAAAGCCAAGAAAACAAAAACACATTCGTGAATTTTTAAAATGTAAGTGAAATATGGTTTACAGTATGTGTACTTACATTATATGAAATGTTAAATAAACTTTGTTGTACTTGCATACTGTATTTGTAGTTTAATTATTAACCTAATTGTTATAATTGTTATTATAATTACAATTTATGTATGTATGTAGTTAAAAACAAAGGACATTAGTTTTACAGCAAAGCCTACACTAAAAAGAAGGGGCACAGCCCGATAAACCCGAATTTTTGGTATTCTTGCACCGAGTCGGTCTCGAACGTGCCGGATTATTGGACTTTTACTGTTTATTGGTTTGATGTGAATTGTGAGGAATATAACTCATTAAAAAAATTCAAATTTTTACATGAGAGTTTGCTATGAATTATTGCCCATTTCTTTATAAAAACTAGCAAATGTTAAAACTTAAACCTGTGTGGCAAGTTTTTTAAGACAATGTTCAAACTCTCCAAGAACTCACAAATAAAGAATCCTGGCTGCAGATTTGCTAGTCCTAACCAAAGCTCAAACAGCAGGACATTCAAACTTAAAAGCTGCTATAACTTATTTCTAGTAGGATGTTGAGAGTTAATGTTACCTTTGTAGTAAATGACCAGGAGCGCTGAGCCTTATCCACAGATGCTACCTTGACCCCATGGATGTTACTGAGGATCTTTAGGGAAATTTAATCAGGTTTAAGAGATTAATAAAGAATTAAGTTAGTATAAATTAAAATTGTAAAAAAAGGAGAAAATTTTTAAAAAATCATTACATAATTTAGAGGTCAGGTACCTCTTAGCGACTTTAAAACAGGTTTTCATGTGTAAATCATCAGAGACAGTTTGATGCACCTATTGTCTGACAGTAGGGTCATGTGTCTAGAGACTGACAAAAGTAGTTTGATGTATTGAAAGCCTGTTACATAGGTGAGGAAATATTTTATTCCCAGCCATTTCAGTTTGACCTTTTTTTTATTCAACAACTAAAACTAAAACTCAACAATAAAATAAAAAATATATTGTATTAAAAATTATTAAGAAATCAATTGTGATAGTTTATTTAATATCATAGAATACAGTAAGACCCCGCTTAACACTGGGGATACGTTCCATCTAAGTAGAGCGTAATGTGAAACAGTGCTAAATGAGGCTATCTTAACATGTAAATAATGGGGTTATGGGAAGATGGATAGAAAATTAGTTAGGTATTAACGTTAATAATTATGTTTTTTTAAAATAAAAATAAAACCAAACTTTTATTTCTTTAAAAAAAAAACACAAACAATATATAAACGAATTTCGGGGAATCCCCATAGTGCTGCGAGCAATTTCGGGGTATCCCCCGGTTGAAATAAAAGAGTTCTAAACCGAAACATCGCTAAACAAAAAGGTGTTAAGCAGGGTCTTACTGTAATTAAATACCAATACATTTTTTAAATAAATGCTTTATAATTTTTTTTTAACAAACCATAACTGAAAATAAAATAATTAAATTATCTAATCAGACAAAAGTCAACAATGAATAGTTATGATGAACATATATGGACTTACGTGCTGGCCATCAAACAAACAAACACGTACTGAGCGATCAAGCACATCAATACCTGTAGGTTCATTAATATACAGTTTAAATACCTAGGAGAATCTGAATAAGTTTGTAGGATATCTCTAAGAGAATGTGTTTGCATGATATCTTTAAGAGAAAGTGTTTGCATGATATCTCTAAGAGAATTTCTGAGTGTTATCTGTATGAGAATGTGTCTTTAATAGTATATGTCTCAGTGATGTCTCTTAGAGAATGTATTTGTATATGTATTTGTAGCCGGCATCCACAAAGACGAGGCAATCTATCTCCTAGGAGATTTCAATGCTAGAGTGGGGAGCGACCACGAAGCCTGGCCCACCTGCCTTGGACTATTTGGAAGAGGAAAGTTAAATGAAAATGGACAAAGGCTTCTGGAATTGTGCAGCTCACGAGGCTTGTGTGTGACCAACACTTTCTTCAAGTGCAAGGATATACATCAAGTATCTTGGAGACACCCTCGATCCCACCAATGGCACCAGCTGGACCTCATTATCACCAGGCGTGCACAACTAGCTAGCGTCCTACTCACTCGCAGCTATAACAGTGCCGACTGTGACACGGATCATTCCCTTGTCGCCAGCAAAGTACGAATAATGAGGAAAAACTCGTACCACACAAAGAAAAAGGGAAGTCCACGCATCAATACCTCCTGCATGAAAGACCCTACGATAGCGCAGCTGTTCAAAGACAAGGTGAAGGAAAGTCTCTCAAAGATGTCCCCATGCGTCACCATTGACTCCAAATGGACGCAACTGAGAGACACAATCTATACATCCGCAATACAAGCCTTTGGCAAAAAATCTCATAAAAACACGGACTGGTTTGATGAACATTGGGACGAGATGAAACCCGTCACTGAAGCAAAAAGGAAAGCTCTTATGGCTTACAGGGAAAAGCCTACACCTGACAATTTGCATGCTTTAAAAACAGCTAAGTCACTTGCCCAAAAGGTTGCACGTAAATGTGTCAATACCTACTGGCTTAAGCTCTGTTCCAGTATACAATCAGCTGCAGACATGGGCAATGCAAAAGTCATGTACGAAAACATCAAAAAGGCAACGGGCCCCTTGACATCAAAAGCTGCTCCCCTAAAGTCCAAAAATGGAGAAATTATTCAAGACCAGGCAGCACAGCTAAAACGGTGGGTTGAGCATTATCTGGAATTGTATTCAACAGTTACCACAGTCTCCAGCACCGCTCTAGATGACATCCCAGATATGCCACTCATGGAAGAACTTGATGTCGTGCCCACACAGGAAGAGCTGAGCAAAGCAATTGACAGTCTAGCTTGTGGAAAAGCTCCGGGGAATGATGGAATACCACCAGAGGTTCTAAAGAGTGGCAAGACAGCTTTACTCCAACCATTGCACGAGATTCTGTCCCTCTGCTGGGAACAGGGCTACATCCCCCAAGACCTAAAGGATGCAAATATAGTGACACTATATAAAAACAAAGGTGATAGGAGTGATTGCAATAATTATCGCGGCATTTCACTCCTTAGTATTGTAGGAAAGACCTTTGCCCGCGTTATACTAAAACGTTTACAAAGCCTAGCATCCCGCGTCTATCCAGAATCTCAGTGTGGTTTCCGGTCCGGTCGGTCTACCATAGACATGGTGTTCTCCATACGACAGCTCCAGGAAAAATGCAGAGAGCAGCAGATGCCACTATACATTGCATTTGTGGACCTTACAAAAGCCTTCGACTTAGTCAGTCGCAACGGGCTATTCCAAATACTGGCAAAAATTGGATGTCCCCCTCACCTACTTGCCATCATCAGACAGTTCCATGAAAATATGCTTGGCACAGTACAGTTCGATGGAGCTAAGTCAGAGGCCTTCCCTGTCAGCAGCGGAGTTAAACAAGGTTGTGTACTCGCACCAACACTCTTCGCAATATTCTTCTCTGTACTTCTTCGATACGCATTCAAGGATAGCAGTGAGGGAATCTGGTTACATACCAGAGCTGATGGAGGACTTTTCAACACTGCCCGCCTCCGAGCCAAGACCAAAACGACGGATGTCCTAATTCGAGAGCTACTATTTGCGGATGATGCGGCACTAACAGCACATACAGAATCTGGTTTGCAACAACTCGTGTCAAGCTTCTCCAATGCCTGCAAAGAATTTGGTCTGCAAATCAGCTTGAAAAAGACAAACATCATGGCCCAAGACACTCGACCTCCTCCTACCATAAATATCGATAATGAAAACTTGGAGGTTGTGGACAGCTTCACCTACTTGGGATCCAAGGTCTCCAATACACTGTCCATTGAAGAAGAAATAAACAGCAGAATTGGCAAGGCAGCCGCAACAATGGCTAAACTAAATAAGCGGGTCTGGCAAAACACCAAGCTAACGGAGAAAACCAAACTGTGCGTCTATCGAGCCTGTGTCATCAGTACACTACTATATGGGAGCGAGACATGGACCACTTATACATCACAAGAGCGTAAGCTTAACAGCTTCCATTTGAGATGCTTGCGCCGCATCCTTGGTATTAAATGGCAAGAAAAAGTGCCTAATAGTGAGGTACTAACGCGTGCCAATACCCAAAGCATGTTCTCAATTCTTAGTGAAAGACGCCTGAGGTGGCTAGGACATGTCAAAAGAATGAGCCCCGGCCGCATCCCGAAGGACCTCCTATATGGTGAACTTGCTTCAGGAAAGAGGAAAACAGGTCGCCCACGCTTGCGATTTAAAGATGTCTGTCAAAGGGACATGAAAGCAGCCAAAATACATACAAGTGACTGGGAGTGTAAGGCAGAAGACCGATCTACGTGGCGCACAGTTGTCAAAGAGGGCGTCATAGTAGCCGAGGAGCGAAGAATGGAGGAGGCTGCAGACAGAAGAGCTAGGAGAAAGGCCAAAACATTTGGAAGCACAGAACTCGTGTGTAAAAACTGTGGCAAAGACTGTCACTCAAGGATAGGACTGCACAGTCACTCGAGGAAATGCAACCCAACCCAACGGTGATGCACCATCGTCTCGCGAGACGGAAGGATGCCGGAATTAATTTCTATGACATCTCCAGGAGTGCCTGTTTTTCATCTAGCACGATAACTCTGAGATGCATGTACTACATGTTGTATGATATCTTTATGAGAAAGAAAAACACTTAAAAATAAACTGTATCAAGTAAATAAAGATTAACTTTCAAATAAAGGGAATTACTAACATTAATTAATGAAAGTGGGGTTTAAAGGTCACAAATGAACATATGAAATGGTCAGCACAGTCAAACCGCTGGTGGGTAAGTTTCTTCCCATACCGTCTGCCAAAACAAGTTATTTATATCTTCATAACTCGTTAACGAAACATTAAATTAAAATTATGGAAGACAAGGTTTTGGGAAATAGAAACACCCGCAGTTCATATTTATTCATGGGTAACTTACCAGCACCAGGGGGAGGAATCTGCTGGCATGAAACTATAGTTATCACCCTTTCTATCCTCACTGGTCGTGGACGAATCTGATTAAGAATAAAATAAAACATATCAAAATAATTAGAGTTTGTTAGTTGAATTGTTACATGAATATTTTATATAAGGAGTTCAAAGGTTTAAGTAAAAACTGGTTTTTGTAGCAATTTAGCCTGATCACATTTATACCTTATTGGTAGCTGGGTCAAAGAACAGATCTCTGTAGGTGAGGTTAGAGTTGCTGAGTTTCGGGACCAGGTAATTGGCTAATCGATATGTGCTACCTGGCAGCAAAATGAAATTTGAACAAAGAAAAATTTAATATTAAAAAATAAATAATTTAAAATGTCTCTAATACATCAAATGTGTAATTTTTAAAATCATTGTAACACATCTATAACATTTCTATGTAACATATCATGTAGAATAATTTATTGTTTTCTTAACACAATTTGTTTATCTTGCATAAAACTTCTAAGCAATATTTCATTGCAGAATCTTTAAGTTTTTAAAATAGGTACAAGGAGCAGAACACAACCGTTACTAAAAAATGAGTTTTTAAAATATGGCTAATCACAATTTTACCTTCATTAAACTTGCGACAAAGCGTAGATGCTCTAAATCCAGAGGGGACAGCACCCATGGCATGGAGAACATCGGACACTGTGGTCTGAAAAGATAACATTTTACTTTCATTAGAAACCAATGGTAGAATGTTCAGTTAAATAAATGAACTAAACATTAGAAACCAATGGTAGAATGTTCAGTTAAACAAATGAACTAAACATTAGAAACCAATGGTAGAATGTTCAGTTAAATAAATGAACTAAACATGAACTAAACATTAGAAACCAATGGTAGAATGTTCAGTTAAATAAATGAACTAAACATTAGAAACCAATGGTAGAATGTTCAGTTAACTAAATGAACTAATCAAAAGAGATCAACGGCACAATTTGTTGAGAACAAAGGAAGGATCAGCTGTTGTTACCTCATTTAGAGCTTGCTTGAGCCCGCCCCACAGTTTTTTGCCACTGAAACAGAAATGTAAGAATTTGTACTATCTATAAATAACTGACGAATCAAAAGAGTTATATTTAAGCTCTAACTGATTAGATGAACAACTCATACTTAAAACAGGTAATTGTTGTACATCGATTACCTTCTCTTCCCTGTTGTTGCCTGGTCAACCTCATCTCTTTCCTCTTCATCATCACTTTCTATGATCAAATCAAGGGAAAAATGGGTATAATAATGGATAAGAATAAATTACACAATAATACTTTTGAAATAATGTCTTTAAAAAATGAACGTCGCAACGTGATTTATGCAATTATTTGCAAGAGATGTAATAAAATTTATGTGGGTGAGACAGGTCGTCGTCTTGGAGATCGGTTTAGAGAACACCTGTACAACATAAATAAACAGGCTCAGTGTCCTGTGTCTAAACATTTTAACAGTGTTGACCACGACGGCATTTTGGATATTGTAGTTACTGGTATTCTATATGCAACCAATACCCATGATAGAGTCCACATGGAAAATAGACTCATAAAACGATTTGGTACGTTGGCTCCTTATGGAATTAACCAAATCCACAATTTTACCTGACTGCAAAATCGTTTTCCCGTTGTGGTTTTCACTGTTACTTTAGATACTTCAACTTCCTCCTTTTTCTTATATTCTATGTCCGTGTTTATTTTTGTTTTTCTTTTCTTTTCATTTTATCACATAGACTTTAATATGTTTTAATTTTAAGATATATGTAAGTAAATGTTTTTGTACTGATGAAGGCATGAGCCGAAACGTTTACCATTATTTGTATTTGTTGATAATAAAGCTTTAATTTATTGTTTCCTTACACAAATAGTTTGTGTAATTTGTTTTTTTTTAAAAATGAAGAAAAATTGGGAAAAACAATGTAAATATGAATCGATTCCTGCAATTTTCATAGAAAATTTTTTTTTTTTAATGTTAACCAAATACCTTCTTGCTGGGCCCCTACTGTTTGGTCATAAACCTGCAATCAATGTAAAATGATCTTTACAATAACTCACACAATTTTATCTTTGAACATTTTTTTTATAAAACGTTACAATCTCTATAAAAATACTATAAATAAAAATTGTAAATAAATTTGTGAATTGAGTTTCAGACCTGCAGGTAAGTTCTTGGAACAAGGCCCGTCTCGCCATCTTTGTTCTTGGCCTTCCACCAACCATCTTCACGACTGAAGAGTTACAAGAAGTTTAAATCAACATATTATAAGGACAACTTATCATGTGCCTGAATGATTATTTTTATATAACTACATTCAGTTTTTATCTATGATTAAATCACTCCTCCATGTACTATCCTATTTACCTTGTGTCTATAGCTGTCAATGATTAAGTCATGCCATGTATTGTCTATTTACCTTGTGTCTATAGCTGTCAATGTTTAAGTCACGCCATGTATTGTCTATTTACCTTGTGTCTATAACTGTCAGTATTTCTCCGGCCTTGAACCCTAGATCACCTTGTTCCTCACCTGCAAACTCGTCTATGGTTATGAAATAGCTGACCTAATGGAAGTTGGACACAGGAGAAATTAGCATAATAACTTTAAAATATTCAAATAAATATATTTTTCAATTAGTACTTGCAGTATTGACTGGTTTTAATTTTAACTTTTTTCCTGAAAGCATTTCTAAAATGTTTAAATTATATAAACTGAGAGAAAGGTTATTGTCATTTAATAACTCAATAACATTTTTAAAAAGGTACATATTTAAAATTCAAACTTTTTCTCCCTTAATAATCACAATGTTAAAAATGGAGGCATTTCTAATATTAATATTAGTTCTCAAGGCAATGAGGCAATACTGTGAGTCAGTTAGAAAAGTGACTCACATTGGGATTCTTTCTGTACAACATTATGTAACTTTCAACACCACACTATTTCACTTATTACTAACTCAGTGCGGTTTCCGGTCCTGGTATTCTAACATAGACATTGTGTTCTCCATATGGCAGCTCCAGGAAAAATGCACAGAGCAGCAGATGCCACTATACATTGCCTTTGTGGACCTTACAAAAGCCTATGATTTCGTCAGTCGCAACGGGCTATTCCAAATACTGGCAAAAATCGGCTGTCCCCCTCACCTACTTGCCATCATTAGACAGTTCCATGAAAATATGTAGGGCACAGTGCAGTTTGACGGAGCTAAGTCAGAAGCCTTTCCAGTCAGCAGCGGAGTTAAGCAAGGTTGTGTACTCGCACCAACACTGTTTGCAATATTCTTCTCTGTACTGCTTTGATATGCATTCAAAGATAACAGTGAGGGAATCTGGTTACACACCAGAGCTGATAGACTACTTTTCAACACTGCCCGCCTCCGGGCCAAGACCTAATTCGTGCCTAATAGTGAGTTCCTAACACGTGCCAATACCCAAAGCATATTCTAAATTCTTAGTGAAAGACACCTGAGATGGCTAACACATGTTAAAAGAATGAGCCCTGGCCGCATCCCGAAGGACCTCCTATATGGTGAACTTGCTTCGGGAAAGAGGAAAACAGGTCGCCCACGCTTGCAATTTAAAGATGTCTGTCAAAGTGACATGAAAGCAGCCAAATTACATACAAGTGACTGAGAGTGTAAGGCAGAAGACCGATCTACGTGACGCACAGTTGCCAAAAAGGGCGTCAAAGTAGCCGAGGAGCGAAGAATGGAGGAGGCTGCAGACAGAAGAGCTAGGAGAAAGGCCAAAACATTTGGAAGCACAGAACTCGTGTGTAAAAACTGTGTTAAAGGCTGTCACTCAAGGATAGGACTGCACAGCCACTTGAGAAAATGCAACCCAACCCAACGGTGATTCACCATCGTCTTGCGAGACGGAAGGATGCCGAAGTCAAATTTTACTGGTACTTTATGTCAAATATACTGTAACACTATCAAACACCTGTCTTCTAAGTTCTAACCTGTTTGGGAGATTCTTGCACTGCACCTTTCTTTTTGGATTTATCTCTCACTAAAGATGATTCATCTTCATCATCATCCTCTTCCTCCTCCTCCTCATCATCATCACCCTCCTCCTCCTCATCATCATCATCCTCCTCATCTTCATCCTCCTCCTCCTCCTCATCATCCTCTTCCTGGTGAGCTTTCTGTTTAGCACTGTAAAAGAATTTACCTGCTAATTATTATCACCTTTCTATGAAAAAAACTTAACTAAAGAAATCTTTTTTATAGAGCATCAATTCACCCAATGTTTAAGTGTTGATAAATGTACACAATCATGAGTCAAAATATTCAACTGTTGACATAAAAATTAATTGTTGAAATATTTAAAGTTCATACATTTGCTGAATTCAGTATGAGTAGCATAAAGGAAAAACTATCTTAGCCATAAACACAGATGAAGACAATGTGAAGAGAAGTACTAATGTAACCAAGCCATACTGATATGTAAGACATACATAATACGTAAGAAACACTGATTTAAAAGTTGTAACAAATAATAAGACTTGATTTTATATAAGATCTAATGACATGACAGGGTGTGCAGGAGAATCTTAAAAACAGTTTTTCTTTAACAATTCAAAACCAATCCTTGACTTTGTTAGATCTGATATAACAAAGCTGACGGCTAAAGGAAAATAAATTAATATTTTTTATTTTTACCTTTTAGTAACAGGTGGCATTTTAACAGATTTTATATTGTCTGCCTCATCCTCCTCTTCTTCATCATCATCATCATCATCCTCATCATCTTCTTCTTCTTCTTCACTTTCACCTTTCTGTGACTTTTTGGCATCTAGTGGTCTGAAAAGGCAAAACACTTAAACTTTCATTTAATGAAATTCACAAGTTTTGACAAGCACTCAAATAAACTAAATTTTCATTCAATACTAAACAATGAAACTTTCCAATTTATAGAAATAGATTTAGTTCTTAAGTAGTCAAGGAAATTTTTGTATATTCTCTCAGGATTTTTCTCTTGGTCTTAGTTGAGAAGGTTTACTTAGAAAACAAAGTTTTTTTTAAAAATTGTCTTGTGTTCATGTTCTAATAATGTTAATATAGGGCTGCAGAAATAATCAATTAATTAATCGATTAATCATTAAAAATTTAATCAATTTAAATTATTTTGATTGATTAAAATTTAAGAAAATATTTATAATATTTTTTTTTTCCAATTTATTAATCATTTATATTTTTTGTTACTTACATACTTTTCCTCGAATTATTATTATTTAATTAAACGTGCATACTTAAACAAAAAGGTTTTTCCTCCTTCTTTCTTGCACAGCAGAAGGAATTTGCTGTGTTATGTCACAAAATTTGGGAGCCATGTAATAACAGTGACTTAACTGATTTTGCGAAATAATGAATCGCAACTTATCAGGATCAATATAAGCTATATAAAAATATAATTAATAGAAAATTATTGATTAATCAATAACATTTTTCTGATTAATCGAACAAAATTTTTTTAATCAGTACCAGCCCCAGTTAATACATTTTAATTTTAAAGTTAACAGAGTTGATCAATCCATTCTAGTTAATACCTCAACAAGTTCATCCTTTAAGAAATCCATTTATCACGCTTTGTAGAACAATTGATGCAATGTCACAGACATAAATACAAAATCCATACAGATTTGACTTTTCAAAATAATCAACCACAAATATTCCATTTTTACCACACACCTTGTTTCATCACACCACCTGTAGCCCTCACCCCTATACTGATTTCAACCTGTAGTAAGTCACCACCTGTAGCCCCCACCCCTATGCTGATTTTGACCTGTAGTAAGCCACCACCTGTAGCCCCAACCCCTATACTGATTTTGACCTGTAGAAAGCCATTACATGTGATTCCCACCCCTATACTGATTTCAACCTGTAGTAAGCCACCACCTTTTGTTACCAAAACCTCCAGCTACCACAACTGTAACTACAGATTACAGCTGTTTCCCAAATTTATGATGTTGCAAAACATCTTTTGAATTATTCAAATAGTGCCTTGCTACCTTTACTAAATTACTATGTAAATTAAATGATCTTAGAAATTTAACTTGTCTAAAATTACATAAAGATCATTTTAATGAAGCAATATTTTAAATACATAATTTTTTTTTTTAATCTTAAAAATTTAAATGTCTTCATTGTTCTTATATGTTCTCTTCTCGCAAAATTTTAGATTACAGCCATCCCACAAGGTTTGAAACTGTTCATGACCTAGACCCTATAAATAAATATATTAAACTAGATATGCCCTGGGCGTAGCCTACACCACAGACTGGCTCATAGATAGTGCAAAGAAAGGGGGGTAACTAAAGCCAGAAGAAATCAAAAGAACCGAGTGAACATTGTTGATCTCAAAACCTTCACAAAGCAGTTATCTACCTGCCCACCACTAGCTTGCCAATCCTAAACTGTGATTGGCCGACCCTAGCGAGGGTCAGCCATGTTCCCAAAAAGGGGGAAAAGAACGGGCACAAACACACATAGTAAAAAATTTAAAATAAAGTTTCTGCTGGGGCTTGAACCCAGGACCTTCCATGTGTAAGGCGGACAAAGTAACCACTACCAATCACAAGTTATTCTGTGACGGAACAACGCAAGAGACATGCCAACCATAAACTGATTGGTCGACCCCAGCGAGGGTCATTCGTCATGTTTGTATGCACATACTCACCTTGGTGAATTATATGTATATAGATATTTCTTAAGGCTTAAGTACTTACAACTGTTTGGGTTTAATGGGTACTTTAGGATCTGGACTTTCTTCCTCTTCTTCGCCAGTAACTTCCTCATCTTCATCTTCTTCTTCATCATCATCATCCTCCTCTTCATCTTTATCATCAACTTTTTTATCATCATCTGCTTAGAAATAATAGTATGAAGGTATCTTAAAAATAATTTTAAATAGTATGTTTAAATAAAAAGATTTAGCTTTGAAGAAGTATTCAAAGTATTTTAACTCTTAATGTGCCAAAGAACGGTAATCCGCGATTTACCGTTTTTTACCAAAGAGAACTCTCCTTAGAAACAAAATTACAGAAAATAAAAACTCTTCAGTGCGTGAAAAACGATGTTTTCGACTTCCGACAATGGCGGCTGTTTACCTCGCTAGTGTTATCACTCGATTCGCGAAGTTTTTACGTTTTTTTTTCCAAGATGCGATTTTGCTATACTTTATTACTAAAATAATAGTACTAAACTACAGGTAAAAATAGTTTTAAACTCAAAACTGTCTTTCGGATATATAAAATAACCATTCTTATCCTAAAAGATGACGTCAGTATGACAATAATAATATAAATGGGGTTTTACGCAATTTTTTTAATTTAACCGGTTGATCGCAATTCGGGAAATTCTTATGGTACTGAGGCGGAAGTTTTCCGAAAACCTTATGGCACATTATGAGTTAAAAAATAAAATTTTAAACATATAGATGATTTTTTATTGATAATTGTAACATTGTAATTAAATCAATGACATAATTATGTCCTAATTCAAAGTTTTTACCATTTCCTTCTTCTTTTTCATCCTTTTCTTTTTCTTCAGCAGACCTGTGGCTCCTGAAATAATGAAATTTTTCATGTTTCAAAATCTAAAAAAACTTTGTCTGCTTGTGGTGAAAATATTACAATAAAAGAAACAGCAAATAATATTGATGAGTTTTTCAGCAATAATTTTAATGAATCAAGAGAGAGACTTTCGATACTATTCTTAGTTGGCTGCTATATTTTATTTTGATGGTTAAGAATTTTTAAGAGGATGATGATGATGAAGATGAATCACCTTTTTTTATTTTCTTCCTCCCCTAAAATAGTTTAGCGAATGAGGATTGGAATTAATTAGATTAAGGAGGCAATCAATTGTATAAGTAAAGCCAAATATATTTTTTGAAACCAAAAGAACCCTCCAAGGAGGCACAGTAACCTTATTGTGTCTTTTGCAAAGTTTACCTATACTTTGTTCAATAACTTTCTATTTAAATGCCTGATTGCAGTCCAATCCCCTAACCACATTTTTCACCAGAATTTATTTGGAAACATATCAAAGTGTATTTAACGACATCTACAATATTATACACAATGTTTTTTTCTGTTCAGTCTTTATGTGGTTTTTTTCACCCACTTCCATTTTTTTCTCCCTTGGAGAAATTAATATATATCAATAATTTTAAAGCAGATCTTGAGTAGATACAAAACTAACTACTCAAGCTACATGACCTGGTCATGTACCTCACAGTTACAATCATTTATTGATTTAAAATATTATTATCAAGTCCTATTGATGATAAATATTGTCAACACTTACTTAATAAATTCTTTTTCATCAGTATTAGGAAGCAACTTTGTCATGGTCTCAGCAAGAAGTGTCTGCAAGGTAAGAACGGAAGAAAAATCAGTTTGATAATCAATTAATAGAAAGGAGATAATAGAAAAGAAAAAGATTAGATTTGCATCTGAATCTTTTTATCCCAAGTATCTATTAAAAGTAACAACTTAGAGTTAAGTTTATTTCTTAATTAAGTTTGCTTTTCTGTCTTCATACCATCTGCAAATTATTATTTATAAATTTTATAGATTTAGTCAAATATATAAGAAAATTTAAAATTTTTAAAATGTTAACAAATTACATTTTTTTAAAAAAAGCTCCAAGAATTTAAAGAAATAATATAATACTCATAAACAAATAACTTATCTTAGATATACAGACGCTCCATCTATGCAGAAGATAATTGCGTCCACAGACCATGAGAGATGATCTGTTGGCAAGTGATGCAGCGGTCACAGGCCACGGCTATAGGGGTTCCACGCATTACCCCAGCCGCCTAACTATTGTCTAGTTAGGTACCCATTCGGAGCTGGGTGACTCGGGGACTCCTCAGGCCCCGAGAACAAATCCTCACCTTCGTGTGGATTCGAACTCGTGACCATCAGTATGACAGTCGAGAGCGCTACCTCTCGACCACCACGTCCCACATATAAATATTCACATCAAGACATTCTGCTAACTTATCCAAATGCAATAATGATGACAAACCTGCATGACACTCAGTCTGTTTAGCTCAGTTTGTTTCTTTTTTTCAAAGTCTCTTAATTTGCCACCAGGTTCATTCTCCTGGTTTAAAAATAAAAAAATCTCACTCAGGTCCTATGATAGTATAGTTCAACCATGAAACAAAGAAGGCATGACAAATACATTCTAAAAATGTTTTTCATTGATCTTGCTATAAATAAATGCTAATTCAGTATTTTTTTCTGATCACAGTATTCATAGAGTCACTTTCATATCATTTATTTACAGCCAAAACTTCTTAGATAAAACTGCTAATAAATCCAAATATCATTTATGCAAATTACTATAAAAATGTCTCTAAAAAGGAACCAATCAAAATTTGATATGCATCAGCACATTAATGACATTTAAAAAAAAAAAAAAAAAAAACTTCGGCAGATCGATTATTTACCTGAGACATGCACAGCATTACTATTAAGCAAAGCTAAAGAAGTTGCACTTAAAATTTGCAAATTTTATCAGAAATTAATCTAGTTTTTTTTAAAATTCAGTGTTTAAAATAAAGTTTTCTAAATTTACCTCTTTTAATTTTTCAGCATCACTGAACAAATTTTTCACCAAAGTTTTTGCATCTATACAGCTGTTAATAAATATAAAAGTATGAAAACATTGGGGCAGATAAATGAATATACTTCTATATTTTTTCTTTATTTTATTAAGGTCAACTAGTTTCTGAAATTACTCAAAGTAACTATTAAAACCCACACTAGTGTTTTAAAAATATAATAGGCAAATATGAAAGTTGTTACTTCTGATACATTAGCTCCAATTTCTTTTCTTTTTCAGCAGCTTTATTTCCTGATGCTTTTTGTGACACAATTTTATTAGACTCTTTTACTATTTGATCCACCTAGTGATAATAAAAAATTATTAAAATTGTTAGGTTTATACAGAATAAATTACAAGTTAAAGCAAGTATTTTTAAAAAATGGAATCCAATGGTTAGTTTGAATGCCTTCTGCATAATAATGGTAAATTTATTAAAAAATAATTTAAAAGGGAAATATATTCAAATGGGTTGGGGTTGCCCACATAAAAAGTCTAATAGGATGCGTCAGGCAACTAAATAAATTATTTGACACAATTTGGATGTGTAACGGCAAATGGCAAAAAATGTGATCAGTAGGGCTGTCAATTTTGTTAAAAAATGCTGCCCAGGTACCCGTCCCAATTTTGAACGGGTACCTGGGTTACCTGTTCAAAACATCATATAATTTTCCCGTCATCAACGCTATACAATGCTTATGCTACCTATCCACCTTCCAAGCGCCTCATTTCACACAGTAACCACACGGCCGATGTCCATAAATAAAGTCATGGATTTTGGCCGATTTCCCCTCCCCTCTCATCACAAAATCTTAGCCCGTTCCTCTAATATGACGTTACAAAGATTTGCGCACCCCCCCCCCCAAATAAAAGCAGTACATCCTTTTTGAAATTGAGCATGTGTCAAATAACTTTACTGTCACTTAAGTTTGTATTTGATGTGAAGTTGAAATCTAAAATTGATACATGCGTAAATCCAGGTAAAACATCATTAAATAAATTGTAAGCAATCAAATATTTAAGTGGAACTTTTATTTAAAGTTGCACGTTTTGATGTGGAATCACATTTCTAAAACACACCCTCCTTGTCATAAATTTGTGACCCCTCCTGCCCTAAGAGCAAAATATCATTTATAGATGGCCCCTTACCCATCTTACACTGTTAGTAACTAATTAACTAATTTATTGACAACAAAACTGACAAATTTGGGTGTATTATTAAAATCAGTTTTTGGGCAAGGAACATGTGATAACGAACATAATTGATTGGAGGGAGGAGAGGGGGAAGATAAACAACATCGACAATCGGGAACCCTATGTCAGGGTATTTCAAAACAAACTTTGATTCAAAGCATGGATGTTTTTATTAATAAAACCCAACAAGGTCTCTTTCATCTCTATGCAGTCCCTCCTAACGGCCGACAACACCCATCTGACAATGTTAGTAACTATGTAATTTATTAACTTTAAAAGCTGACAATCTTAAATGCCTTATTAACATCAGACTTTCTAGGTCAACGAGTGTTTATGAACACAATAAACACAAGCTAATGGAGAGGGTGGGGTTATAGGAGGGGAGGGAGAGGGTAGATAAACAACATTAGCTGATATCAATTGGCGTATTTCAAAGCAAAGTTAGTGTCAAAGCAGGGGTGGGTTTTTTTTATTACCAAGCAGTCGCTTTCATCTCTAAGCAGTCTATCGTTTTTTTTGTTGTTTTTGTTGTTTTTTTGGCATAGAACTTTTGTTTTTCTAACATGATTCTTTTAAGAACCAAAACCTTTTTGTGTTTACGATTTCTGTTTAACGTTAAGAGAAAAAAGATGTATAAAAATAGATTGCAGTATGTTTGGATGTATTTTATTTCCCGTTAACAGATATTTCTCCTTAGATGTACTTCACAGCACATATTTCAAACAAACATTTTCTTTTAATAAATCGTTTCACAAGCAAATATGTAAACATTAAAAAAAGCCGACGTTTTGCCTCTGTTAATAGAGACATTGAAGATACATTTTCATGGGTACCCGAGTGGATTTTTACTACCCGGGTTATCATATGGCAACAGGTACCCTAGTCCTAGTGATCAGTGATTGACAGAGAAAAAGTATTTAAAAAATTCAATGTAGAGAAGTACTATTTTACAAAAAATGATAATCAACAGAAACGTAAGTCCTTAAAAACCTTAAAACTTATAAAATGCATAATGAATGACATATTTAGCGTGCAAAGCTGTTGAAGAGATGTTATGTTTGGGAGAGATTTATTGGGGCAAAATGATCTGTAAAACATTAGTCATTATTATGGATGCAACACTTTGAATAAAATTATAGTTCAATGTTACTCTAACTAAAAATTCTCAACTTATACATGAATATATAGTATATATGTATGTATAAGTTGAGAATTTTTAGTTTAGAAGCAAACTTCATTTTAAAACAAAATATCAAAACTTTGTGTATTATTGAAAATTATTGTGTTTTTTTTTTTAAAGTTTAAGTTTTAGCGCAGTTCTATTCAATTCATTTTAAAACACAGAAATGAGTGGAGTTATCCACAGGTTAGTGCCCAAAGCATCAAAAGCTCTTTCGCCCTAAGCATAACTTTATCATAGTCATAGCATTTATCTTAGACGCTAGGGGCTAGAAGTAGAAGAATTGTAATTGACAGTGACACTAACTCTAACTAACAAGCTTTGGCTTGTTTTAAAATAAATTTCTGCTTCTGAAGAATATACTAGACTAAGCTAGGTAACACTTTAAAAGAAAAAAAGTATTTTAAAAATTATATAACCAACCCTCTTTTTTAAAACGTCTCCTTCTTTTTGAGCCTTGCTCAGAGGCCCTGTCTCTTTAGTCCAAGGAGCCATAATTTTATTTATTATTTTCAAAGCTGGTCGCCATATGTCAACAATCCGGGCCTGGGGGTTTCCTTGGGCTTTATAATTTATCTCTCAAGCTAAAAGAGCTTTGAAAAAAAAAATGAAGTTTAAACGCAGAAAACAAACTTCATCAAATAAAATCATTTGAAACTTAATGAATTTTAAAATCATATAATATAGTACTTGAAAATTACTTTTTAATATAAGACAAAAAATTAATTAAAATATTGCCAACTAATTCTTATAAATTCAAGAATAAGAATAAGAAATGAAATAATTTAATTATAAATGTTTTTAGTTTTTACCTGGCAAATGCGTCGATGGCAACATGGCTGCTATCAAACCTAAGAATACTCTGGTAAGAGTTCCTGAATCATAATACTGTACACTTCACTCTACATATTATTAATAATAATAAGGCTTGAAAAAATGGCATGGAACGAAATCCTGAAAGTTTACACATATTATTTAGGATGTTGCGACTAGCCGTAGCCTTAGCGATAAAATTATTTAATATGGTTCATAGTCATAGACATAGTATTAGTATTAGTACAGTGTTGCGAAGTCGGGGGAAATTTCCCTAATCGTGGGAATTTTTTAGCCAAATTTTGAGAAATGGGAATTAGGGAATTTTTAAGGGTTTTGCCTAAAAAATGGGAATTTTTGAGATTGACCAATTTTAAAAATTAAATTCATTCTTGAATGTAAATAAAATAAATTAATTTGAAACATGCTCATTTTCAAATAAGAAATACTTGTGTTTTGATGTGGTGGGAGGCTCTTTGCTAACGTTTATAGAGGCGGCGGGTTTCGGGAAATCGCACGCACGAGTCGACCCGCGTGAACTCGCGCGAGGAATGTTTCTATTTTTGCTTTGCAGGTGTTCATAGAGGACGCGGGTGTCTCGAGGCGACAAATTTGCCGACCGGCGCGGGTATTTACCAGAACTAGTTGCTAGTTCTTGTTCCGCGTTGCCGCGCCGAAAAGCATAGAAGGAAATCAGCCAACTGTGACAGAAAAATTAAATGTAGTAAAAAAAAAGGCTCAAGTAATATATTATTTTAAAAGGGCTTGCTAAGACCTTTTCAAAAACACTTGATTTGTCTTTCCATATGTTATAGAAGTGGAGTTATGAATTTTTTTGTCAATTTTTTCGCCCTTTATCGACCAATAACTTATTATATAGGTTATAGCCTATA
>MUZC01004414.1:344814-362936 GCA_002072015.1 Radix auricularia | reverse complement strand
CCGTCATGTTTTTTTTTTTAAATTTCATTTATTATTATTATTATTTTTTTTAAAAATCATAATGAGTATGCTGATAATTTTTGTTATTATTCTGAAAAGCAGATACGTTGAATAAATCTGTTAAAATAAAAATATTTAGATTTTAGACATGTCGTAACGCTAGCAACATCCGACCGGGTCGTCTGCTGCTACGACAGTCGACAGTCGTAAAAATGTGATATGTGCTTACTTACAGTTACGACTAAAGCTGTATTTAATTATGCTAATACTAATACTACTATTTTTTTTTATATTCTTTTGATTCGTGAGTTGACACTCAGTCGGCATCATCGACGAAAAAGGTGAGGCGTGAGTTTAAAAACTGACTATAAACCATCACTGTAACTTAATTGTTTTCAAGATATTTTTGAAACTTTCTCTGAATTGAAGGCATCGCGAAAAAGTGCTGAACGCAAGCGGGGGAGGGAGGCATAGTGCATTGTACCCCGCAGACTTGCTCGTCATAAAAAGTGCAAAGAGAGGCGGGGGGGGTGCTGAGAAAACGGACACAAACAGCAACACGGAGTAATAGTACTAATAGTAATGGGCGGGTAAAGGCGAGTAAACGAGGAGTCCTGTGCGGTTGTTATTACCTGCCCCCCCCTCCTCCATAGTAATAGTATTAGTAATAGAGTGAAAATAAGGTAGAAGGATGAATGGAATGGTTTCCTGTGACAAGTCTGCACACGGCACATTTTATTATTCCACACGAAACGAATTATTTTAGGCCTACATTCTTGCGATTGTGCGCGAATCGTTACTTGAGGATTTTCATTTACGGCTTTAGGCTTTACGGTATACTAAATTTTAATGGATCGGCATCACTTACACAAGTATACTATAATATAGCAAAATCGGCTGATATATTTATAATCGGTAGACCAATATTATACTAAAATTAAATCTATTTAAATAATTTATTTAAATAAATTTAGATTTTAGAATTAATGCACACACAAATAATGTCGTATTATAATATATATGCGTATACAATATAAAGAAGTGACTAAAACTAGTCGTAGCAGAATTTGCGTATGTCGTAGCACTAGTTTCCTGACTAGCGCTACGACATGTCGTAACGCTAGCAACATCCGACCGGTTCATCTGCTGTTACGACAATCTTGTCGTAACGCTAGCAACATCCGACCGGGTCGTCTGCTGCTACGACAAAATTGTCGTAGCACTAGCCACATCCTAGTATTAGACATTATTAGTTAGTATTATTAGTAGTATTAAAGTATTAGTAATTAGTATTGAGTTTGACATTACTGATTACTGTCATTACTTATTACTAGTACTAGTAATAACTAACTAGTACTACTACTAGTACTAGTAACTAGTAATTGAAGTTGTTAGTTGAGCCTTCAGACATAGCAGAGTGAGAGTGCAGACAGTTCAGACACTGGTGCTTATAGATCCTCAAATTATATATATATGAAATATTTAAGCTATCAACTATATCACTTTCAAGTGACATGTTTAATAGTAATAATATGAAGTGTCTACTGCTACGACAAAGTAACGGCAGACAACCCGGGGGGATCTGGCTGGTGCTACATGTCGTAACGCCAGCAACATCCCCCCGGATCGTCTGCAGTTACGACAATGTCGTCAACAATTTGTTGCATTTCAATTATGCTAATACTAATACTTGAATAGTAAACTATAGTTCTCATAATTTATCGTCATAATAAAATATTATGATTACTAATTAAGCCTAATTTTAAAGGTTAAAATTTTTTTTAGATTCATCCATTAAATGAAAAACACTTATAAATTTAAAAAATTGAAATGCTTAACAGCTTCGCTAGACGAATTGATAGTCGGGTTAGTTTGTAAATGATATGACTTATGACACTATTGATCGCGGGATCCAATCCCGCTGCCGTCAAGTTTTTAAAAAATTTAAATTGCATTTTTTTTTTTTTTAAAATCACGAGTGTGCTGATAATTTTTGTTATTCTCAAAAGCAGATACGTTGATTAAATCTTAGGGGTCTACCGATATTCATTTTTGCCAAAACGAAGTTTTTGACACTTATAATTATACTTATACTGATATGTTTACAAGTTCTAGATGATATATGAGTAATTATGACTCACAACAAACTTCGGCTTTGACTTACAATAATAATTGTTAATTTTAACCAATAGTTAAATAAATTTCGCACACGGCCAACCTTTATGAATGAAACAACGAGAACAAAGCAATACTAATACGCCAATAGTAATAGTCATAGAGTCAAAGTGAAGTTGAAGGATGAATGGAATGGTTTCCAGTGACAAATCTGCACACGGTACATTTTATTATTCTACACGAAACAAATTATTTCACATTCTTGTGATTGTGCACTAATTGTTTCTTGAGGATTTTCATTTACGGCTTTACTTTACGGTATGCTAAATTTTAATACTCAGACGGGCATCGGCATCACTTACACAATAGTATAGTATAGTATAGCAAAATCCGCCGACATATTTATAATCGGTAGACCAATATTAAATTTAAATCTATTTAAATAATTTATTTAAATTAATTTAGATTTTAGAATTAATACACACAAATAATTCAAATAAGCCCGGATCTATTAATGTCATGTTATAATATAAATGCGTATACAATATAAAGAAGAGTTTGTTAAGATATTATTGCAACTTAATTCTTTCCAAGTGGCTACTGCAAAGAGTGGCGTATATCGAAACGCTAGCAACATCCCGCCTGATGGTCTGCTGCTGCGACAAACTTGTTGTAACGCTAGCAACATCCCGCCAGATCGTCTGCTGTTACGACATGTCGTAGCACTAGTTTCCTGACTAGCGCTCCTTAATAATAATGGTCTCTAAAATTGATGTTTTATTATTTTATAGACTACTTCCCGATTCAAATTTGACAGTTCTCAATTATTTAAATCTGTACCCCTTGTCTAAATAGTTATTTTAAAGTATATGTGTCCTGAAGTTGTTATGCTTATAGATCCTCAAACTATATAAATATTAAGGTAATTCTGCAGATTTTACATGTATATTATTTCAAAGCGAAATTTAATTTTCTCGTGAGAACTTACGTTTTTAATTTATTAAATGCATTATTATATGTTGTATTTCAGCTATTAGAGTGCAAATTTAGGAGTCTTTTTAATTTCTAAGGCATTTTTTCAGGTTTATATAATACATAATCTGTCACGAAGCGTCCATTTTGTTTATCTAGCAAACTGCTTGTCAGATGTTTTTTTTACCTGGCTCAACCCATGCTAAAAAAAAACGTTCGGACTAAAAATGTTTTTTAAAAAGCAATTTTAAAAAAATTGACGAAACAATACATTTTAGTGTATAAAATTCATGGAGTCATTCATTCATTAAATTATTAAAAATAAAGACGAATATGTGTTTGTGTCAACAAAGAAATTTCTGGAGAATTTTTTTTAAAAAGTGTAATGGGAAATAAGGGGCCGTCCATAAATGACTGGTGGATTAGTTGTTTAGGGGGTTCTAGGTCCTCCCTTGACCACAGATATCGACCAGTGTTGTCAACTCCGACAGAGTCTTAGCTGGTTAATGGAAACACAAAGTAAAACACTGGACGTTGGAAGTATTTGCCAACACTTGATTCATTTTAAACAAGTTTAAACGCATCATCTTGATATATCAATGACCATAAAGTTTACAATGTTTTAATAACTTTCACATCGTTCAAATGTCCCTCACAACAATCCCTTTTCCCCCTGTGTATTCTGCTCAGCTTTCCCTTTCACCCCACACCGCACTATTTATAGCCCCTCTGCCTTCATAAATTTATGACTGACCGAAATTCCCACTATTACTGTTTAAGAATTGTGACGTCACGTCAGAACATCATACTTTAACTTTAAATAAAAGTGCCACTTAAATATTCGATTTCTTACATACAATTTATTTTATGATGTTTTATATGGTTATATGCATGTTACGATATTAGAGTGCAGCCTTACACAAAAAACATTCTGAATTAACAATAAAGTGTTTTGAAACATGCTCATTTTCAAAAAGAAAAATGACTTTTATGGGGAGGGGCTCAAATCTTTAGAGGGAGGTCTAAGTTTTTGCAACAAAGTGTGACAAGGGGGGAGATGGGTAAAAATCAGCCGAAATTGTGTGACGTCACCACAACAAAATCATTACATTTAAGATCAGAGATTCTCACACCACAACATCCACGGCATCTGATTATGACAATAACTTTACGCACTTAGCCTCTCCTAGGGGAGTGGGGGTCACACATTTGTGACGATGCATAATGAGGGGTGGGGTGTTTAAGAAATGTGACATAATATCAAAGCATGCAACTTTAAATAAAAATTCTACTTAAAAATTTGATTGCTTACTATGTAGCTTCAAGCTTGGTACAATATTAGAGAGCAGCCGTACACTTAATGAATCCTTTTTATTTTCTTAAAATTGATTTGAAGCATGCTCTTTTTAAAAAAGAAATACAGATTTTATGGAGGGGGCTGGAAAAGCTAGGGTTAGGGTTAGCCTCGACTGGCTGGCTAAACCTGGAGAGTAAATTTGCCCTGCTTAAAGCCCAAGTCAACTCTATTACTATTATTATTATAAATAATCACTATTATAATTTACCAAATATTGTTTTTTAAATTAGGAACCATAATAATGTTTTCATTCATTTTTCTATAAAACAACACCATACCTAACAACCTATTTTGATAAACCCCAGACAGAAAAAGCATTTATTTCTACTTCTACCATCCTTAGGCGCCTTAAATAGATTGATGGGCTTAAACTTAAAGCTTCATTTCAAAAAATGTTTATAAGAATATAATTGCCTAAAACAAAATTTTTTATTTGAGAATGCCATTTTGAAGACTTAAACTAAAAAATGTTACAAAATTATGTGTGTAAATAAAGTTATCACTCATATTTTAGTTATAGACTTAATATAGACAACTAATATTAATGAATGCCTTTCCTGAAAACTCATTTAACAATGTTTTATATATTTTCACACTAGTCTAAAGAAGTTGGAAATGTTATGACAACATTGGATGTTGTTCCCAAAAAGAAAACACCTAAAAGAATTCTACACTTCAGTGATGGTGTTCTAGAGGAATATTCTTCTGATGAAAATGAAGAAGAGACTGTATCAACAAATAACACAGTTAACCCTGTAAGTAATTTATATTACTTCTTTTTCTTGAAAATTTTGCTTGTATGTATGGATATATTTCTCAATTGTTCTTGCAACATGGGACATTCACTGAACAGTTTTAGTCTGGTATTATTGTGTAAGTAAGTTAACACAGGATAGGTGGGTTAAATTAGAATAGTTGGGTTAAAGTCTTGGATAGTTAGGAATGAAGGAATTAAGAATTCCTAGATTACTTTAAAACATAAATTAACATTTCAAAAACAAAACATATATTAAAATCTTTTTAAAAAATAATTCCATCAGGGACACACAAAAAAGAAAAAGCTATGCATGCAGTGGCGTCGCTAGGGGGGTGCGGAGGGGGCGGGCCGCCCCGGGTGACACCATGAGCTACCGCCCCGGGTGACACCAACCCTAGTGACGCCTCTGTATGCATGCAACAATAATTCTTCTTAATTTTAAAATTAATAAAACACACTTGTTTAGACACAAGTTAGAGTCAAATATTTTTTTTTTAAAAACCGTTAAACATGAAAATCTAATTACTTTACATATTTAAAGATGTACACCTAAAATCAGCTAGGTCATTGTTAGGCAATTATTACATTTGATTGAATAAATTTTTAGAGCAAATCTCTGGTAAAAAAAATTTTGATGAGCAATTAATGTTATATTGATCAGTTAAAATTTAGGTAATTCTATAAAATTTGGATGAAATATGTTGTAGTAATTATGAAGTTGACAACAGAAAAGACAATTTAAAACACTATTTATATGTTGGGGTGGATGTGAAACCACTTTAAAAATTTTAACCCTAAAATAAAAATATATCAACTTACTCTAACACGAAAATTTTAATTTAAAAAAAACATAGTAAATAACAATGTTCAGGTTAATTGCTTGATAAAAAGGAGATTATAATTTTAAATTTCCATAGATATTTTTAAGAGAGACGACGTGAGTGAAGATGTAACCAAAGGCTTTGAATTAATTGTAGATATAATTTATATTTTATGTAGGAAACTGAAATGGCCTAGTCAGAATTATGTAAAAAAAAAGCAAAAAAAACAACAACAAAAATAACGGGCTGGCTAAATCCTTATTAATACAGTTGTTACAATATTTTTACATGATATCACCACAGGTCTTTGAAAAATATAACTTTATTTTGTGAGTTAATAAGAAATCAATACAATCAAACATAGAGGTTTAATTCATATTTTCAGAAACAGTTGTCTTGGGCTCCTTGGTTTGTTTATTATGCCACTGCAGCTGCCCAGATGTCCCTTTCTGGTAAATATTTTAGAGCCTAGTTATGCCATTTTGACTTTTTAAAAAAAAACAACAACAGTGCCTTAATTTGAATTTATAATTACTGTTAGAAGCTGAGCGTTTATTAAACCCTTTTAAAGAGATGAACTTCTTTTCAATCCAATGTTTTAATACCTTGAATTTTTCAAATAGTTGCAGATTTTTGTGGAGGAAAACTTGCTTCATTACTTGGGATAACAACCCCAAAATACCAATATGCAATAGAGGAATACAAAAGAAGGGAAAGAGAAGTATGTTTTATAAATTCTTATTCTACTAATGTGAGATTGTTTGTGAGATGTTTGTCAATATGAAGGCTATTGTAAAAAAAGTGTAGTAACTGGTTTGCAAGAGTTAAATAAATAGTACATCTAGTAAATTTTTGATCAGCTGTTTCGTTTTTTTAAAAAAAAATAATGAGGCTAATTAAAAATAATGGTAATCCTGAAGCTTCTACACATTTATTGTTTCACAGCAAAGTTCAATTTTCTCATGAGAACTTACGTTTTTAATTTATTGAATGCATAATTTTATGTTGTATTTCAGCCTTTAAAGTGCTAATTTGTAAGTCTTATTAATTTCTAAGGCTTTTTTATGGGCCTTGAAGCTACATAATCGGAGTAGGATACATCTGTTTTATTTATCTAGCACCCTACTTTTCAGGTTGTCATAGTAAGATGCCAAAAATAATTCATTTAAGAAATTAAAAATGTTCTCACGAGAATATTAAATTTCGCTGTAAAACAATATACGTGTAAAAACTGCAGGATTACCAAAATAATATTGTTGATTAGCTTAAAACTAGTGCTGATACTGATTTAAAAAATTTTTGTTCAATTGATTGGGGAAAAATTTTAATAGATTAATTTTGATTAATTATTTTTTTTTATAATGTCTAAATAAATAATAATACCAGGGGAAATTATTTGAGTAAACAAATTTTCAATTATTAATAAATTGGTAAAAAAATTTTTAGAAATATTATCTTAAATTGTAATCAAATTTTGATTGTTCAAATTAATTTCAATCGATTAAAAGCTTTAATGATTAATTGATTATTAAATTATTAATTTCCGTAGCCATACTTAAAACATCTGATCTGAAGTAATTCTTTTAATATGCTTAGCTTAAAAATATTATTTGGTCCTTAAAATGGCTTCCCACTTCCAGTGGTTCTAGTCATTAGTCATAGTTTTATTGAGAACATTCTTTTTCTTTGTATGTTTTTCTTATTTAGTTGAAATGTATGCCTTTCAAAATGTTGATTTTTTTTTATAAAGTTGGAGGATGAGCGCATCAGAGATCAGAAGCTAAAGGATGAATCTCAAGGCTTGTCTACTATTGATGTTCAAGTGGAAGGAAGCAAGAACACAGTCAGTAATATGAATACAGGAAATTCTGGAGATTCTGGCATTTCACCTGTCAAATATTAAATCTGTTTTTACATGTTGGATTTGAAATATGTAAATATGAAGTTAAATTTCCATTTTTTAAGGGATTAATACTCATCTTGATTGGTACTTTTTGCTCATATGACATTGATATAAATCCATGATTTTATTAAAATAAGTATGCTACATTACATAAACTCATTAACGTTTAAAGCCCCATAAGGTTTTATGTAAACTTCCGCCTCAGTCTATTGTAAGGATTTCATGTGTAATGGGAAAAACTGGTTTTAAATTTTTTTAAATTGTGGAAAATGTATTATAATATTATTGTCATACTGACATCATCTTTTAGGATAAGAATGGTTATTTAACGTATCCAAACAACTGTCTTGAGTTTAATACTATTTTTACCTGTAGTTTAGTACTATTATTTTTACAAGAAAGTATAGCAAAATCACATCTTCAAAAAAAAACCTGTTAAGACTACCACAAAATTTTTTGAATCGAGCGATAAGACTAGCGAAAGCAAACACCACCATTTCCGAAAGTTGTTGCCTAAAGCTTCTCTCACTAAAAGAAGAGCTTCTACTTTCTTACTAAAGTGAGTGCCATGGAGGCGTGCTTTATCACGCTTTGGGATTAGAGGCAATGCGCGCATTGCTGCGTTTTGGGGCATTAAACATTAATTACCATGAAAAAAATTCTTTATTTTATCCCCCCTGACTACCAGTCACATAGGCAAAATTTTTAAAAATATTTTATAATAAAACAAGTGATAAAAACTGGAATGAGTATTTAAACGCAATTTCCATCAAGAAATTTCCAATTTTTTTATTCAAGAGAAATCATTCTAGATTACAATGAAAGTTAATTCAGAAACTAATCACAATAAGATGTCATATCGCCTCACCTAAATCACACGATGAATGTGTCCATCTAATGCGCACCATGCAACAATCTAACATTAGCATTCAAAAAGCGGGAAAACTATCATTCCAGATTACTCTGGTCGAGTGGCAGCGCGCTCGACTGGCGTACCGATGGTCATGAGTTCGAATCCATGCAAAGGCAAGGATCTTTTCCCGGAGCCTAGGGCCTCCCTTAGTCACCCAGCTCCGAAAGGGTACCAAACAATAGTTAGGCGTCTGGGTAATGCATGGAACCCTCATACCCTGTGACAGCTGCATTACTTGCCAACAGATCATCCGTCATGGTCTGTGGATGCAATTGTCTTCTGCATAGAAGGAGCGTCTGTATGTCTAAGATAAAATAAGTCATTTCAAATCAATAATTTTGAAACTAAACAAAACAATTGCTGTCTACAAATTGCTGCTAAAATTACGGGAGTTGAAAGAAAAGAGATTTTTTCAAAAATTCCTTCTCCAACATTATTCTAAATATTATTAACTATTGTTTGGTGTTTGTTTTAACTCGATAGATGTTATGGTTGGTGAGAAATTGACAAAATACTGACATTTTTCAGGGTTTTTTTTATTTTCCAGGCAATCCAGTAAATCTTTTCGGTATTTTTTGGTGTTGCACATCCTTGGGACCTCCTTAGCATATTTGCAAAAGATCTGAACCCTCTATCTGGTATGGTTCAGGAGGAGTTGCATGTGCAAGTTCACCTATGCACAGACATTTCATATGTATTAACGCAAATCCCAATGCCCAAGGGAAATTGCGTTAAAAATGTTTTTTAATGAAGCAACAAAAATTAGCTTTTGATCATGTGTGTTTTATATTTTTGTAATGATTAGATAAGAATTTAGTCTATTCAATTGGAATACCTATTCCGCCATAACATAGTATTTTACATCACTGTTAAACAATATTTTTGAATATTTAACGGGAAAAATTATAGGTGTAAAAAATATTTGTTTCACAAACTCTCTATTTCAAGAAATATTCTGTATATAATATGAAATTGTGTACAGGGTGAGTTTAGTACAGAGATTTCTTTTAACTTAAATAAGCGAAATTGCATGCATTTACTTTTGAAATCAATAAATACTCAGAAATACAAATCTATACAAAATTAAAAATTTAGTAAAATTTCATATCTCAACCTGAAAGATCTTCTGCAATGTTTTTTTTTTCAAAATATTAAAAAACTATTAAAATTTAAAGTTTAAAATTGTGACACAGGGGGCTCTTTTCTATACAGAACGTAATTGCGTCTGATGCTTATCTGTGGAATATCTCTTTTATTGCAATGTATTAGAGTTTTAATGTTGATAGTGTGTTGGTTTTCCTATTTTGTTCAAGCAACCCATTCAACACCTAAATTGCCCATTGGAAGAAGGATTTGGGAACAAAGTATTTATTTTTAAACATGTGATAGAAATGACAAGTGGGAAACTGTATTTCAATTTGTGTCAATCTTTTAATCGGTCGTATTTGACATTATTTGATATGATCTTATACTCAAGAAATATGTTTGTGTAGACAATGAAAAGCCTTTTTTTTTTTACATAGCTGGTAACTTTACTTGGATGTTAATTCTGTTTACTAAAGAATATTTACGCGGGACAAATTTTGTGCACTGAGAGTTAATGTGTTCATGAACAATCATTTACATTCCTACTTGCCCTGGCCTGATGATGTTAGTGTTATGACTACTTTAAGATTCTATTGCAAACATTGTAGTTACAAAAAGCAATGCTATTGTGAGAATGAGCACACAACATTGTAATTCTAAAGTTTTCTTGTTCAAACTGAAATATCTGGTCTATTCTTTGCTTTATACAATCTATACCTAGTTCTTAGTCAAGTGGCAAGCCATGTAGTCAAAAGTTGATAGCTTCCTTTCAGTCGTTATAATACTTCAGTGTCAACTTTGTAGACTCACTTCTAATAATTCTCCTTAGAGGAGGTCATATATATTTATATATAGAGATATAATTTATTGACAATATACAAAGTGTGCAATATAATAAAAAATTGTTGAATTAATTAACACCAATAATATCTTAATTTAAAATCATATGTTTATTCTCCTGTAATTATTCATGTCTAAAGTCAACCATTGTTTGTTTTTGCTAACATTAATCTAATTAACATGTTTAAAAACTTTCTCTGCACTTATTGAGTGAACATTTTGTGTCAAATTTATTATATATTTCCATTATATATATGTTACAGCTTGAAATTTAAATCTTACATGTATCTTATTGGATGATCATAAACAATATCTGTAACATTTTGGTCATGTTTATCAAATTTTTCCAAGACAAATAATTTATTGCATTATTAGTATGTCATAAGTGACTATCAAAGTGAGGCTCTCTGATTTAAGGTACTGCTGTGCTGTAGAGAGGGCATATTGACTGAGGGCATTAAAACTATGCTGCAAAGTGCGCACATGGACTGAGGGCATTAAAACTGTGCTGCAAAGTGCGCACATGGACTGAGGGCATTAAAACTATGCTGCAGAGTGGGCAGATGGACTGAGGGCATTAAACTGCTGTGGAGGGGGCAGATGGACTGAGGGCATTAAAGCTGTGCTGGAGAGGGGGCAGATGGACTGAGGGCATTAAAGCTGTGCTGGAGAGGGGGCAGATGGACTGAGGGCATTAAAGCTATGCTGGAGAGGGGGCAGATGGACTGAGGGCATTAAAGCTATGCTGGAGAGGGGCAGATGGACTGTGGGCATTAAAGCTATGCTGGAGAGGGGCAGATGGACTGTGGGCATTAAAGCTATGCTGGAGAGGGGCAGATGGACTGAGGGCATTAAAGCTGTGCTGTAAAGTGGGCAGATGGACTGGGGGCATTAAAGCTATGCTGGAAATGGGGCAGATAGACTGAGGGCATTAAAGCTGTGCTGTAAAGTGGGCAGATTGACTGAGAGACGTGAATCTGATAGGGTGGGTCCTTCCGTAGGGAGCTAGTGTTTTGTAGGAAGGTCATAGGCCATAGGGCCCTTTAGTTCGTAGCATTTCTTTTAAAAAAAACCACCACAAATGACAGAAGAAAACAAAACCTGCTTCGAATACAGAATCGACCACAAACGGTGTTAGCTACAACTCAATGTATCTCAAGGACTCAATGATTACCACATGAACGTTTCTACGACCGCAAGGCAGTTTTAAGACATAATAATATATATAGGGGATCTAGTTCTAGTATTAAAACCTAATAAGTGAATTGAATTGATCTAGCATTCGAAAAGTTATTTAAGTGTTGTCTAAATTCAACGCTGAAATAAAATATTTTAAAAAAGGACGTAACATAAAGTTTATAATCTTAACATATCAACTAAATTTCTGGACAGATAGATGTAGGACATGACCGCGCCAGCAATGTAAGGCGAGGGGGGGTAAGACAGGGTGAAGTAGTGTCCGGCCATGTTTGACGTCACGCTGTTTTATATTAAATTTTAATTATTTTGTTATTAAAAAAAACATTTTTTGTTAGAATGTGTGACGTACTTTGGGGGAAAGGGGGGGGGGGGAGGGGATTCAGAGATTTGTGACAGTGTTAAAAATTGTCAAGCGTGACGTTCTTTATGGACGGCCCCTAAGGCATGGCGCAGAGGCAGCTGTTATAACAGAAGACATGGCTGCAACGATGGGCACAAAATTCCACCGAGGGTTAACAACAGTGGCAAACACGTACAAACATTGCTACAGAGCTCAAGCATATTATAAGTCAGTCAGTAGGTAGTATGTCAGAAACGTAATTCGCGTCAAAGGTGTCACTAGTATGATATAAATATGTCACAATAAGCGTCAGTCTTTTGATAAGGGTACCTCTCAACACAATGTCAGCTCCACAACTACGACCTTTGGTCAACAGTATTTCCAGTGGTCAACAGTATTTCCAGTGGTCAACAGTATTTCCAGTGGTCAACAGTATTTCCTGTATCAACAGTATATCCAGTATCAACAGTATTTCCAGTGGTCAACATTATTTCCAGTATCAACAGTATTTCCAGTGGTCAACAGTATTTCCAGTGTCAACATTATTTCCAGTGGTCAACAGTATTTCCAGTGTCAACATTATTTCCAGTGGTCAACAGTATTTCCAGTTGTCAACAATATTTGCAGTGGTCAACAGTATTTCCTGTATCAACAGTATATCCAGTATCAACAGTATTTCCAGTGGTGAATATTATTTCCAGTGCCAACAGTATTTCCAGTGGTCAATAATATTTCCAGTGTCAACAGTATTTCCAGTGGTCAACATTACTTCCAGTGGTCAACAGTATTTCCAGTGGTCAACATTACTTCCAGTGGTCAACATTACTTCCAGTGGTCAACAGTATTTTCAGTGGTCAACATTACTTCCAGTGGTCAATATTATTTCCAGTGGTCAACAATATTTCATGTATCAACATTATTTCCAGTGGTCAACAATATTTCCTGTATCAACATTATTTCCAGTGGTCAATATTATATCCAGTGGTCAACAGTATTTCCAGTGGTAAACAGTATTTCCAGTATCAACAGTATTTCCAGTGGTCAACAGTATTTCCAGTGGTCAACAGTATTTCCAGTGGTCAATTCCTATCAACCTTTAGACGCCCATACATCTTGCTATTTACAGGAAAATAAACACAACGAACCAAACCCACTGTGTTTTTACACACAATACCATGGGCGTCATTTAAAAAAGAACACTTGTACGTTGCCACATGCTGATGGTGGAGTTAATTTCATTTGTTCATGAATTTCTTTCTTTGTATTTGTGATGACTTTCTTCCTTAAGATCAAAATTCAATCAAACAAAAGGTTGGGAGTAATAAGAGCTGCACAATTTTATAGATGTCAACCCTGGCCTATCAACACGAGTCCCCGATGTAATTATGAATGAGGGCTCCAATAATGATAAACAGCATATAATTCCCCATATAAGATTACACATTTGAAATTGATTTATCAATTTAAGAAATGGAGGTTGGTCTGTAGCATTGTCACTTTATCAGAACATTATTTTAACATATCACCCATATAAAATCACAATAAATAACATAATAGCATCTATATAACATCACAATACATTATATAATAACAACAATATAACATCACGATACATTATATAATAGCAACAATATAACATCACAATACATTATATAATAGCAACAATATAACATCACTATACATTATATTATAGCATCAATATAACATCACAATACATTATATAATAGCAACAATATAACATCACAATACATTATATAACAGCAACAATATAACATCACAATACATTATATAATAGCATCAACATAACATAAAATATAATGTCATAACATCGTTGTAATATAACAATATGTAATATAACTTTAACATAGCATCACTTTAAGATAACATCGGCGGCAGGATAGCGAAGTTAACAGTGCGTTTGCCTCACAAGCTGAGGGGCGTGGGAGACGCAAAGCCGCAATAAGAATGATGAATGACTATCGCTAAAAATTCCTCCGCATGAAAATCTTAGTTATTGAGGCCAACCAGGAGAGGAGATGGGCGCCGCCAAAAATTAGAACCCCGTACGACCTTCTTTCAGTTTTTTCTGTGTCCCATAACCTCCCACTAGGTTATGGGACACATAAAAAAAGAAAGAAAAAAGATAACATGACTTTTTAAAGTCATTATCATAACATAAAAACCCTAAAAATCAGCATGAGCCATGAAACCTCTTTAACATAACATCTCTTTATTAGTTATGAATATTGTTCCTCGCAAAAAACGAACTCTAAATTTCAGCTGACTTTTTCATCGATATGGAAGAATGATTTTCTCCCCCCCCCCCCCACACACACACACACACGCACGCACGCACACACACACACACACACACACACACAGAGAGAGAGAGAGAGAGACAGACAGACAGACAGCACGCACGCACACACACACACACACAGAGCCAGCGGAAACGTGTACCTACAAGTCTTTAAGGCGATGACTATCACCAGTTGGTGGCGTACCTGGGATGGTCCGCGATTGAGCCCTTTGTTCACCCCCAAGGTCCACTGCACCGACAAGGAAGGTCCTTGCTGCCAGCAACAGTTTCGGTACAAACTATATAGACGTTTATGTCATACAATGGGCAGTATCATAAACATTGTATTTAGGGAGAGATAATGGGAATTGGAATGCTCGGGTAGCACTCACCCTGGCTATCCCCCCACCCGGGTAGATGCTCACGCCCACGCATATCAACACTTTCCAGCCACCCCCTAAAAGTAAATTTTGGAAGTTGTTTTGAGCCTCGTGCGTGTTACACCCTCCTCGGTTCAGGGCGTTGAGAGGGAACAACAATAGGTCCGGTGCCAAAATAAGTTATTGAATGATGTGGGGATTGGGGGAAGGGAGAGAAATCATCGGTTCTCAATCTTTTAAATACCACGCCTTTGGGATCCACTAGAAGAATCACTGATTAAACTTGAAATAGAGAAATGTTTTGAGATAGGTAAAGGGAACTGTAGGAAAGTGATAAGTACATTGGCGTTACATAATTAGTACACTGTTCCTATCTTTTGGTAGATCTAAACTTGAAGTTAAAAAGAGCGGACAAGTCTGTTACGAGATTTCTGTAGGCCATCGCCCATAAAATGTTTGATAAATAAACCCACTTGGCCATAGTTTTATGTTGAAGAGGAGAATTTGTGAACTTCATTCGGGGTAAATGAAACAAATATGTTTAAAAAAGAAAGTTTAAATGGATTTGAATGTTGAAGACCATGAACAAAACATGTAATCATAAACGGTGTTATGAGTCCTTCAGTGACCTACTCTCCGCCTTGTATGAATCTAATATTATTATAAAGTCATACAAATCTCAGTTCTTTGGTCCCATCTCTTCCAATGATCATATTTCCGCCCTGTATAAATCCATTATACGAGTACAAGTCATGAAAATCACAGTTCTCTGGTTTAATTTCTTTCCATGACTAACTTTCCGCCCATTTTTATTGCCACTCCCCCCTCCCCCAACTGCTAGTGCAGATTGTTTTGTTGTTAGTGCAAGACACCTGGCATTGACCCGGACGGAAGAACATTTAAAAAAAAAAACACACACTAAAACAGGCCAGGCGTGTTTGTCTCCGCCAGACAGATTCCGTTTGTAGATAACCCACTGTATATATAATCCGGTGGAAATTGTCCAACTTAAGAAGAATTCACTTGGACCTCACCACTGCTCTGCTGACATATCGCCAACACCGGTGGTTACTGGCTGATAGTAAGTAATGAAACCGAACAGAATTGTGTTGTCATACAAATCAGAACTACATTTCAAAAAGTTGTTGTTTTTTTTCAAACCGCTTTCCATTGCGCAAACTTTAAATTAAAGTGAATAACGCATTTAATTTTTGAGAAGAAAACATTTGTCAATGCATAGAAAAATAAATCATGATTTTTGATAGAATGGCTTGTTTTTTAAAAATAAAATTTCATCTCTTTGCATGAATAAAATAGAAATCGTATTTACAATTTTGTCTAAAATTAAGAACGTTTTCATATTTATGATAAATATCAATCATGTAAACCAGTGGTTCTCAAATACTTAGTGTGTGTGTTGGAAATAGCCCCGTTTGCGACTTATTTCCATTTATTGCGCCGATCTGTGTTGCCCTATACACAAAAATCCTAATCCAAAAAGTAGTTATGTCCCTGTTCTGTTAGTAGGACAAAACTTTAAAATTAAAAGATGTTGGAACTGGAAACAAATGATGGAAACGGTAACAAATAACTATTTGAAAATATCATGTTTACATCATCATAGCAAGCAGTAAGGTGTCAGCAGATTGAGCCGATTGTCACTTGACCAAGGTGTCGCTACAACGCGTCTGCCACAAGAAGATTTGGAAAGAGATCATCGATTTAGAATTTCACGTAATAATAAAACATCAATTTAGGTTACGAAAATACCACCAGGTCAGTCAGCCCCACGGGGCTCAGCCGTGGCGTAGCAAGGAATATGCAGTGGTTTGGGGGCCCGGGAGGCTTAACCTCTTTGGGGGCCCTGGAGGCTTAACCTCTTTGGGGCCCCACTTACTTAGCGGGGACGTAATATTTAATGTAAAAAAATTCGGACACTAATTTCGGGCCCCCTTCAAGTAGGGGCACGGGATGACTATTGAATTAGACCCCCTCCCTCCCCTTGATACGCCACTGGGGCTCAGTTTATCCCATGGAGGAGGCAGCACGGATTATCTATCGTCAAGGTTGACTCTTATCCTTCACCAGAATATATAATTATTAATCACTACTCTTTTGTCTTCTTTCCATAATGATATATGTCAGTTCGACTTGAAACTTTACTAAAATAGCTAATCCCTAGATTTGTTTAAGACGTCAAAGTCAATTGTGTTCATCTGGTTCAAATAAGAAGATTTCTTTAACAGCTGCATTTATATGTGGCGAATACTCAGTCGTGTCTGATTAACTTGAATTCCACACCGTCGGTAATTTGTTTGACTTAGCAAAGCAGGAAAAACCAATACTCTATCAACAATAAAAATTGTAATTAAAATCTTGAATTATACCATGAATAAACGTAGGACGCAATACTTTTCTGAATAAGAGGAGCGTCTTTGATAAATAAGACAAGATAACAGACTAGCATTATTTATATGTGTTTAATATCTTTTGTAAACAACGTGGAAGCGCCAGCAGGGTAAAGTCAATAAAGTAAGAATTTAAAGGTGAATAAAACCATACACTTACACATACACGTTCAAGACAGATGCATATAACTATAACCCACTAGACACGGGTCAGCGTTATGAAGAGTTAGTTAATTTAAAAGTAGTTAAACTTTACCACAGACGGACAATAACTCTCCATTATAAGAAGAAAGTTATTTTGGCCATTGAAATCAGACATGCACAATTAATAGGATTATTTGAAGCACTCTAATTTCGATCAATCAATGACACCTATCGGGAGCAACAGAGCGGATATGAGAAACGTGAATAACTTCATATTTCTGCGTCCAGTGAATAAGTAGGCACAAAGGTTGGTGGGTGTCTGCGTATAGTATGTTGGCTTCGTATAAACAAAAAGAGGGGTGAGACTGCAATCAGGCTTATAAAAAATGAAATTAAATGGAAAAGACGTAAACAAGGTAAGGGTTAGCCTGACAGGACGTAATAAAACGTCCTGTCAGGCTAACCCTTAGGGACCGTCCATAAATGACGTCACGCGATTTTGGCCGATTTTTTACCCCCTCCCCCCTACGTCACGCGTCGTCACAAAATCGTAGACCCCCCTCCAAAAGTACGTCACAAAACTTTGA
>MUZC01004414.1:313759-342262 GCA_002072015.1 Radix auricularia | reverse complement strand
TATATATATATATATATACTTGTTAGATACGCAATTGGCTTTAGTACGATGCGATACGACGTAAAGTTTGACAACTCAACATCATTTGGGACATGAGATTTGTCAATAGATGGGAGTTGGCATTGGACATGAGATTTGTCAATAGATGGTGGTTGGCATTGGACATGAGATTTGTCAATAGATGGGGGTTGACATTGGACATGAGATTTGTCAATAGATGGTGGTTGGCATTGGACATGAGATTCTTTATGAATGGGACATGGGATTGGGAATGACATTTGATATGAGATAGGATATGAGATTTGACATAAGAAGGGTCACGGCATGAGTCATGTTTTTGACACGTCATGTTTTTGACACGTCATGTTTTTGACACGTCATGTTTTTGACACGTCATGTTTTTGACACTGTTTCTTGCTCCGCAGCTTTACGATGATGTTTCTATTGTTGCTGGCGCTGTGTGTTCTAGGATGTCATTGTAGCAGCTACAATGAAACCATTTGTGGTTCTCCTTTGGTGACCACTGGTGGACAATGGAAGGCTGTGATAGGATTTACAAATCTAGTCCATGTAACTCATGTAAGTGTCCAACTATTATGTTTTAATTGTTTCATTAAAAAAAGCAGGATTTGAAACAACTAACAGCTTGTTGAAGAAAATACACAATTGTTTAATATCTTTCCAATCTTTCCCTTAACGGAGAAAAAATGTGCAATTAAATTAGGGTCAAAATGTGAACTATAATCTTTTAGTTTCATCTTGTGTAGATAAGAACGTGATAAGCAGAAAGTATTTATTGTAAAAATGATGGGAGCGTAGCATTTGTTAAAAGAGGGCAAGCGACCTTCATTGTTTGCCCCATTATTTTATTTTATCTCTTGATGTTCAAGAATTGAAAAGTGCCGTCACGAAAGAGTTTCATAAAAAAAATATTCTAGGCCTAAGTCCAGATCCGGTGTTTTAGAATTTATATTTGAGAAATAATAAAACAAAATAATTTTTAAAAATACTTTTTTTAAAAGCAGACATGCACTAATAATAGAAATAGAATCACATTTCAGCCTTTTAAAAAGGAAAAAAATATATAATTTCTTTTTTTTTTCTCTTGAATAATAAGTAGGGGTACTATCGATTAATTTTAATTTAATCGTTAACTTTTGAAAAATTACCGATAATTTTGACTACAGCTAAAAATAAAGATCTATGGCGTCATTAAACTGGAATAATAAGAAACATAAAATATTGTTTGGAGATATAATAGCCCAGTGGTGTGGGTATGTTTGTAACGTAACGCGTAACGCAAGAGATGTACCACAGTCTACAGCAGTTAGTTTAGTTGAAAAATCGTGTTTTGATGAGCACTGTAAAAATATTTAATAGGATGACGTCATTGTTTGGTGTGCATCGATGCGCAAAATACAACCCCTATTATTATTATTAAATAAATACTTTGCGTACATTTCATAAAGTTTAATAATTCGTATTTATCAAAAAAGGACAAGTTAGTAGTTGGTCTTTAAAAAAAAGGTTGGCGCCGTAGGCGCCCAAAAAACGGGGGCGCCGCAGGCGCCACGGCGCCCGGCACAATTATTATTATTAAATAAATACTTTGCGTACATTTCATAAAGTTTAATAATTCGTATTTATCAAAAAAAGGACAAGTTAGTTGGTCTTTAAAAAAAAGGTTGGCGCCGTAGGCGCCCAAAAAAACGGGGCGCCGCAGGCGCCACGGCGCCTGGCACAATCTAGTATAATATTGTTTGGAGATATGTTTAAATATAAGTAGTTCAATATAATGTCAATGGATTTAAATTGTATTATTATTAATTAAGGAAAAACATTTTCTATTTTTTTAAAATATCATTTTCCTTATAAAGCAGCTTATTTTAAAGTTTCCACTTTAAAAATATTTTCTTTTTAAATGGAGAAGTTCGTACGTTAAAAAAAACTACAAACTATTATTAATCATTAATAATTATTTATTTAATTAATAAATCGATTTGAAAAAAAAAACACGTTTTCTTTTAATTTAATCGCTATTTTATCGAATAAAATAATGTTAATCTATAAAAAAAATTTTGGGGATTAATTTTTAAAAAAAAATTTCCTTACACAACATTTGGCAAGATTTCTAAAGTTATTCAAAAAGAAATGAGACAACGAGAGCAGCAACAACACATTAATTTTTATTTATTTTATATCACTAAATCGTACAATCTGTTTACTAAAAGTGTTTTTTTTACTTGGTCTTACTTAAAAAGTCGACGTGAAATCATATCTTAGAACAAATTTATTTAAGTTATAACAAAAGGAGGGGGCGCTCAAAACTATCACACCTGGTAATAAAAACAGTTAGTTTTAGAATGAATAAAATACGTATTTTGTTTTATTGAATAGTGATGGACAATCTTGACCCCAGATTAGGCAATAACCCTGACTACGCCACTTGCTATGACTTACATACACTAAGTTTTATATCCGTCACGTTTGTTGATTGATTACTTTAAAGTCACAACTTGGCTGTTCTGTACATGTTATAAGGCTCAATGACTTATTTTATTGTTTTAACTTTCGGTTAGTAACTAGAATTCAAAATAAATGATAATAGTCGGGTTTTTTTCGTGTATGTGTACCAGGTTCTCGGCGACCATGTGTCGTTGAGCCGACTTGACGGCAGGACGGTTGAAGTGACCGGTACAGCAGCACACAACACGGGCAAGGTGTGTTTCACTTTGCTGGGGAGCTACGCGGGAGACTCGGCTCCAACTGCTGTGGCGCAGTTTTACGCACTTCCGGTCGTTGGTGACAGGGAAATCAGGAGTCTGATTCAGAAACGAGGTGGGTCAAAACAAAAGTGAAAAAAAAAAAAAAGAAAAAAAAAAAAACAATTTCTTTAATTCGATGTTCGTTACGAATCGAAATTTCTTTAATACGAGTCCGGAACAAAACAAAAAAAATGAAATTGAATGGTAAGACACATTCTCTTTTCTTTTTCTTATTAAAGAAATTGCTAGCACTTTAAAGACTGGGGAGGGGGGTCAACTATTTCATTCTTCTGGATATTCCCCACCCCCACAACTAACTAACCTTAAAAAAATTACAAATAACGTCTCAGATGTATAAAAGTAAACAACAATAAAAAAGTCAAGCATTTCTTGTTACTATCAATGTATGACAACGCCATCCTTGAATCTAATCTGTAGTGATGTGGCCATTATTCTTTGAACAGCTACAACTGTGTGGACGTTGGCCTCCGTGCCCCAGACCTCGGACATCAAGGCTCTGCTGAAGCCGTTTGAGCCCTACCACCACCAATGGGGAGACGACTCGCTGTCAGCATCAACCAAACACTCCTCCAGCCCCGCCCTGACCGTACACTACGCCAAGGGATCTTACTCCAAGACACCGAACAGAGGTCAGATATTGACTTAAGAAAAATCATTAAAATATCGCGTAAACTTTAAATTATTGAAAATCATGGTTATGAACCCATTAAAAAAACAAGACCTTTTTATTATAAGGCGGTGGCTTCATGACAACACCACCCAACTTGCCCGATGGAGTGACCGCCCTTATTCTGAAATATGACGTGTACTTCGAGAATTTTGGATTCGGTATTGGCGGCAAACTTCCAGGTCTGTACGGGGGTGTTAAAGGAGAGGGCGCCTACCAATGTTCAGGTGGAAACAACCCTAACACGTGCTTCTCACTCAGGTAATTATTGATTCAACCACCATTCTTCTTTACATTTCTTAAATGATAATTGGAAAGTTCTAACGAAAGATACACTTTAAAAAATCAATCCTCATTATTGTATAATCGAAACAAAACAAAATAAAATTATCGTAAGATAGAAATAAAAGAAAATTTCTCCCTTAAGAAATTGTTTTTAAGATTTCATTGACACGTTCATACCAGGCTGATGTGGAGAGCTAATGGGGACGGTGAGGTGTACGCTTACATACCTGACAACCAACGCAGTGATTTCTCCAGCCGACCAGACGTCGAGGTCAACTATGATTATGGTCATTCTATAATGAGAGGGGCCATTAAGTTCAGGGTGAGAGACTGGTAGTGATTAGCTTAATAATTGGTGGAGCGCCCGTCAAAACACATTTAATTTGTGTTTGATAAATATTATATGAAAAGGGTTTGCGGTGAGCCGGAATAGACTCAACAAAACTACGAACGGGAAAAAAAAACAGAACAGAAAATCCAATAAAACTTAACTCCAATCTTCTATTCGTTGTACTGTAGCGTCCCGTCAGTCTCACATACCTCCTGTCAATATTATAACATTTTCGTCTGCACAGCCTGACTTCAGTCTCGTTACACTTAACGATCTAACATCACTTGACGCATGCATTGATGTGTTAAGGCTTAACACTTAAATTATGTTGAATGACTTGATATGACAACACACTGAAGTCAAATGACTTTCAATGTTCAACGGTGTCATATGATTAGATAAAAACAAATATCTGTCAATGAATTATTATAAGACGTGGTAGTAAACTATCTTCTATAATAATTACAGGCAGTAGTCTGTCCGGTCCTCGATGGCGATTGGTCCCTAAAACTCCTACATACTTCTACAGCCAATCATTAGCGGAGAAAAATTAAATCTCATTTTCATAGTAAACAAATTTACGCGGACGTTAAAAACGAGTTATTTTTGGTGTAGTACTTTTGTTACAATTCAGTACTGTGTTCACATATTAAAGTGTGTTACCCTGATAATCACTACTGTTACTCGAAAACAATATGCCACCGAAACGACGACGGAGCGTCCTTGGATGGGCTTTGTTGTCGTATATGTATAAAATATATACTAGGATCAGTTCTCATCAGTACCTTGCTGCTAAATCGCAATCTTGGCATGACTGGTTAAGAAAAATTGTTACAATGCCATCTGACGTTTTTCTTGTGCGTAATTTACTCTTTAGACAGTCCATTCTTGTACTCTGTATCAGAGGCGTAGCTCAGATTGGTGTCACCCAGGGCGGTAGCTGATGATGTCAACCCTTCCCAACTTAAACCAAAGAACCCGTCCGAATTTTCAAGGGCCTAATAACGGGAATATACAAAATTTTACATTTTGGTGTCACCCCCTGATGGTGTCACCCGGGGCGGCCCGCCCCCACCGCACCTCCCTAGTGCCGCCACTGCTCTGTATATGTTATATTTTCGGAAATGAATTTTTCAATTTGATATTTTCTGTAAGTCTTTGTGTTTACCATGAAAATTTGACTTTTTACCAGGGCACATCTCTTTTTGCCGAGCCTGTTCATAACTAACATTAATGTCACTTTACTTACCTCCTTACACCATTAATGTCACTTTACTTACCTCCTTACACCATTAATGTCCCCAGAACAATGCCTGGCAGACGGTGACAGAAGAAGTCCACCTAAACACTGTCCACCAGTTTGACGGACGGGTCAAGTTCTGTGTCAAGCACGGCTCTGAGGCTGAGTCCTGCCATGAGGCCCAACACCTCAACTTCCGGAACGACGCAAACTTCTTTCTGAGGGGCCTCATGTTCTCCACATTTTTTGGCGGCAGTTCGACCAGCTTCGCCGCACCCAACGACTGCCACACTTACTTCAGAAACTTCAGCTTGACCATTCCATCCGGTACAGCAGTGGGTTAACTCAGCTTGACCAGTAGACCTTTCGGTTATTCTTTTCTTTCATCATATTTTGAGGCCGCGATCAATGCTTTGATCACTCCGGCTCCTAGGTTAATTCAGCTTCACCATGCCATCTAGTACAGTAGTAGATTAATTAATCTTTATCGTTTCATCCTGTATAGCCGTAGGCTGAAGCCTATATTCATTTTATTGTAGTAAAAGGCTTTTAAAAAATCATAAAGTATTTTTTTCTTTGTAAATAGTTGGATTAGCAACTTTTGGTTGGCTGATTGTATCATATTTAGTAAGTTATTTACAACCTAAACTCAGGAATGAGCAACGTATAAATGTTTTTTTTTTCAATACAGACACCCACAAAAAAAAAAAAAAAAAAAAAAAAAAAAGGTTTTTAAAAAGACAAGGTAAATCACAACTTGAAAACTAATCCGCCATTTGAGCGTCCTCAACTAACTTAAAATATTTTGAAAATACTTTAATTTACGTGCATGGCTTTAAACCGATGTCGAGTATCGTTGTCTAGGGTTTTAGGTCCCGAGGCTTACACACCAACAACTGTTGCACAATAATCCAACTCAAGTCCTTTTCTCATCAGCAATCTTTATTTACATTCATAGACACTTGTCAACTATGTACACTTCGGGTCTTCTCACTAACACATATCTCCGTGTTTCTCAGTTACAATCTAGACCCGGCGTACAGTCCAGCCGGCCAACACGGCAACTCTAACAGTTCGGGTATTCTCGTGTTCTCACCGGTGACTTGTCAACACCCCACTGCTCTCCGCAACATAACTCCTTGTCTGTCTCCTCCACACATCGAGACACACGAGTTATATACCGTGGCCTGGACTGTCCTTGCGTGGAATGAACAAAATTCCCACGTGGTTCAAAGCTCAAAACATGAGCTTGTGACCAGGCAAAAGCACAACTCAAAAAACGCAGTGGTTCTCATACCCCTGACAACCGAGATGACATTTTAAGTATATATTTATTCCAAGTCATTGTTGTTGATTTGAGCTTTATAATCTAATAATCTCTACGTAAAATTTAAAGTAAATAAGATTTTAACATCGCTGTCCATTATAAGGGCCTCATGCTGGATTCACTGTATAGTCTAGTTAGAAATAATAAGCCACACACATTTTATCGAATGATTTCTTTAAAAAGAAAATGTTTTCCGAGGCAAACATAAAGCAGTGAATATTTTATTCAAGGATTAATAAATAAGTACCCCCTGTTTTGCCTGCAATCGCACACAACTACAGCAGTTCGGTGGCTCGACATCTTACCACCAGACAATGTCCAGGTAATGTCACGTCGCTTTCAAAACTTGTGTACACACTTTAAATGGATCACCTGCAATGTTAAATCATGATTCCACTTAACAATGACTTTCATCCAATCAATAAAGCACGACGTCAAAGCTCCGCCAATCAAACATTTCAAAAGCTCTGAGGACAAAGAAACGATACCGACAGTTCAAAGGTTAATGAATGCGTAGAATAGACGTACAGAGCCATTCGTTTCTTTATATCATCATGCTAGCAGACTAATGGATGCAGTTAAATGTTTAATAAGATCATGATCTCGCCGATAGCATCGTTCCGAAAACCATGTATCATTGAGAACACATCAAGACTAGTGTATAGAGCATTGATTGCGAACCGTTGGCACGCTTGCGACAGTCGGCACACAGAGCCTCATCAGCCGGCACGCGACTAAAATATTACTTCTTTATTCAAACCAGGTAAGATAAATCCCTTTTTTTGGGTTTCATTGGGATTTTAACACTTTGCTATAATGAAGTGGGTTTTGTTTAAATTTTTGGCACGTGGCCCCAAAAAGGTTCACCAAAACTGCTATGGAGCATTGCTACTCAAAGTGGGGGTCCGCAGACTGGAGCCGGTCCGTGGACCATCATCTGCCGGTCCGCAGAAATTATCAAGGAAGAAAGAATATATTAATCAAGGCTGTGGAAATTAACTATTAATTAATCGAAACTGATAAATTAATCAATTACATTTTTCCCATCAATCGTACAGTTTTTTTTAAACAGTACCAGCCACAATTAAATTACAATTTTCCATTTGCAGCCATTAATACTAACTTAATGTTGATTTGTCTGCAATAACCGCATGCAATAAAAATATTATAATAATTTTAAGAATTATTTTTCTTTTCTTTTTACAAAATTGCGCGCGTGTGTTCGCGTATGTGCGTGCGTGTGTATGTGTGTCTTTGTTTGCGCGCGCGCTTGTATTAATTTAAAATAGATTTGAGATTTAAACTGGCCCATACTTTAAAAGTAGATATTTTAGATTTCTGTCCACCCCTCATGGCATTTGGAGCTTGCCGTCTTCTGATGTAAGAAAAAAAATATGCAACTGAAAATAACAAACTATATTCAAATGAACAGATTATTAATTTTTATTGATATCAATGTACATTTTAAAAGTGAATATTATAAATATTTAGTGTTATTTTAACATTATTATTATTATTTTAAAAACAATTTTGATGCTTTTTTTTAACAAACAGCACGAACTGATCTATTTAAATCTGAATGAAAATTAATTTCCATTCATTCAATACAATAGTCATAAAAGCAGATCACGGGGGATCAAAGAGATGCCCCAAATTTTGGTGATAGCTCACTTTAATCTACTAAAAAAAGCTGGAACAAAATATTAACACATAATTTTAATGCATATGTTCCCCGAACTGAAACAGTGAATTTGTAGAATCTACTCTCGTGTGTTGTCAAATGTAAATATTAAATTGTTAATTTTGATTTCTTTTCCTCAATAATTCCACTATAATAATAGAGAGAACGAAGTTGACATTTAAAACCGAAAATATTTATTATATTAAACCAAATTTATCTATGGAAGTGAGAGGACCTATGGATATGTTTCTAATCAGAATAAACATGAATCCTGGGCATCAAACAAACTCTGACTTTTATTTACAAAATGTTGATGGAAACATAAATGAAACCGAAGCTTTATTTGTGAAACGAATTCATTCTGTCCTAACTTGAAAATATCACTCTTCGTATATTCAATTCAGCGATATCTCTTCTCCGTTCATTCAACCACCATCGACCCCCCACCCACTAGCTAAACATGTCTTTGCGTGCAGTCAAATAAATTATAACAAAAGTATTTTAGGTACAATTTGTGAGTGTCACATTTCATTTATGAACAACAACACAAAATCAATAGAGCAGCAAAGCAGCTTTGAAATGTTTATTAAAGTAGCGCCAGCGACACATATCGATGGGCCCAATGGTCCCGGCTCAAATATTAATCATATCAATACAATGTCTAATTTGTAGCATCACTATTAGAGAAGCGTATTGGTGCATGGCTCAACTTGCCTGTCTCATCTGTTACCTTTTGTTCTGGAGTAGGAACCGTGAGACGTTTTGATAAAGTATTCACAGGACTCATTCACAACACACTGACAGTTTTCATTCCGTCTTCTTCTATTATCATGGGAGGCAGGCAAAATGTCTTTCATAAAAAAAACTTATGCAGCATTAGAAAAATTTACCAAAATTAACGAAGTCAAAAGTTTTTATAATGACATCATGTCATCTTTTTTAAATGGTGTGATTTTTTTTATTTCAACACCCAATGTAATCCGTTATCTTGACGTTTAGCTTTGGTGTAGAAGTGTAGAAGTGTTGAAGTGTAGAAGTGAAAAAGTGTTGAAGTGTAGAAGTGTAGAAGTGTTGAAGTGTACAAGTGTAGAAGTGTAGAAGTGTACAAGTGTTGAAGTGTAGAAGTGTTGAGGTGTGGTGTAGAAGTGTAGAAGTGTTGAAATGTAGAAGTGTAGAAGTGTTGAAGTGTAGAAGTGTTGAAGTGTAGAAGTGTTGAAGTGGAGAAGTGTCGAAGTGTTGAGGTGTGGTGTAGAAGTGTTGAAGCGACTGATGTAGATACAAACAGACTTTCTCAAGCCTTTGGGTACCAAGCTTCTACTGCATTGGGAACTCGGTTTCTGACTGAAAATCTACATTTTATAGCGTGGTAAGGTAAGAACGCTTTATAGCGTGGTAAGGTAAGAACGCTTTATAGCGTGGTAAGGTAAGAACGCTTTATAGCATGGTAAGTAAGCTGTATAACATGGCAAGGGAGCTTTATAGCAGGGTAAGTAGTAAGCGTCAATCTACTTAATTTGAGAATAGTGCAGATGGTTGTTGCTGACCGATTGAATGTGCACTAGATTAGCCACGCTCACATCTTGTTCTCGCATTTCAATTATTTACGTTTCATTTCAACAGTTATTTTTTCTCTTTTATTATTGTCTTCTTGTGTTGTTTTTTACGAAGACATTTTAGCACAGGTTTTTAAATTAAACTTTTCACATTAAAAAATACGAGCACTGTCTGAATACAAAATTTGTAAAAAAACGGATGATCACACACGAAAACAGTACGCTAACAGACCGAGTGCTAAACACAGACAAGGGGCGGGCCATAAAGTACGTCATGCTATTTTTGACTATTTTTAACTCCCCCATGTCACAAACTGTCACACATCTTGGAACNCTTTCGTACAAAAATATATTTTTATTAACAAAATAATTACAATTTAACATAAAACACCGTGACGTCACACATAGCCGGACACCCCCCCTCCCCCTGTCACAAACTGCCACACTCCCTTACACCCCCCTCTGGATCGTGGCGTACTTTATGGACGGCCCCCAAAGGCATTGGCGCGGAAGTCAAGGCTCACAAATGAATGTCGGGAAAAAAGGACTTCCCTTTTCTGCGCAACTGTTGCTCGTTAAGGGAGCAACTCCTTATACGAATTACTTTTTGATGTGATGTGCTCGTTATGAGAGGTTCCCCAGTAATTGCGTATCTGAATTGGATTGCGTGTAGTTTTTAAAATAAATTTCAGGTTCTCAGACTTTGTATTAAAATTTTTTTTTTTGGGAATGGGAAAGGTGGGGGTGGGGTGGGGTCATGGACATGGTTATTGTTGTTAAATTTTAGTTGAGTGATTTTTTTATGGTGTAGATAGCACGCAGCACAAACGATACACAATACATAAAAAAAAATTTAATATGACTTTAATTATGACGTGGTGGTCGAGAGGTAGCGCTCTCGACCGTCATACCGATGGTCACGGGTTCGAATCCACACGAAGGTGAGGATTTGTTCTCGCGGCCTGAAGAGTCCCCGAGTCACCCAGCTCCAAATGGGTACCTAACTAGACAATAGTTAGGCGGCTGGGGTAATGCGTGGAACCCCTATAGCCGTGGCCTGTGACCGCTGCATCACTTGCCAACAGATCATCTCTCATGGTCTGTGGACGCAATTATCTTCTGCATAGAAGGAGCGTCTGTATATCTAAGATAAGATAATTAGTTTTCAGAAAAATATAAAAGAACTAGACACACACACACAAAGTTTATTTATGTGCAGTGAACATAGAAATTTATTCATTTTTCTTCCCAGTACAGTCTGGTCTCCAATAGTGACTGTGGATCAAAGGGTCACTAGGTACTCCGCCACCATTTAAATTGTTTAGAACAACTACGTACAGACTTGACCACCGACCTCAAAACGCTCACAGACCACTTATCACATATTGAAAAGAAAATAAATTTTCATTATTAATTAAATATTTTTAAAATCTTATTTTTTCGCTAACATGGTTGTTAAAGAGGCACCCATGACATTTATCCGGCCAAAGTTTTGGTTCAATCCGGCTTAAAAATTCTATGAACCCCCTAATATTGCTATAAATCTTTGTCACACAAATTAAATAATAATTATTATTTCCAGTTACGTTTGTACATTTTAAATAATCTGACATGATTTGATTTTATTTTATTGCCCTATTACACATCCGTAGCATTTCAACTGCTAAGTCATTTAAGACTGCACTTAAGACACATCTTTTTAAAATTTATTTTCAAAAATAATAAAACCACATTTCTGTAATTGATTAGCGTAGCTGATGTATTGAGTATACCGTATTGTTATTTATGTAGTTAATATGCTATGAATGTTTCTTTTTATTTATATATGTCTTTTTGTTTCCATGTAAAGTGCTGTGAGCCTGGCTCCTTGCTGGGATACAGCGCTATATAAATCATCATTTTATTATTATTATTATTATTATTCATCAAATCAAAAAAGTACTTCTCAAATATGTGATACACAGAAACGTAGGAGATTATTTTATTTAGAAAATTATTGGAATAGCATTTAAAGAAAATTTAATAAATACAAATTCTTTAAAAGCCGATATATTCATTAATTAAAAAAAAATTAAATATTGCTGATTTCGCTAAAGAATTTTATTTTCCTAATATAATGTTTATATTATTCATTTATTAATTGACATGTAATGCTGTGGTAAAAACAAAAACAAAACACAATTTAAACAACAATTTATACCAAAAGTATATACAGGGAAAAGTAGCAACATCATATTCTGATAAAGTTAGTCTGATTTTAAATTCCTCCTTAATATTTAGTACACATATTTTGCCTTCTTAAATCCTCATGTTGAGTTTGTACATGTACAAATCCAGTAAATTAAAACTCTAGTAAGAATACAGGACTAAACACAAACCGTAGAAATACGTAGGACGCTATAATCTTCTGTACAGAAGGAGCGTCTGTAACATATAAGATAAGATAATACTTTTTAAATGTAAAAAAATCATGTTAAGCCTGGTCCCTTTTTGGACTCAGGACGTGTTAGCGCATTTTCGTATTATGTATCAGTACTTATGTTAGATATCAGCATTATGTAGTTATCAGTAATTGTGTTTAGATTTTAGACATATATTTATGAATTTTCTTGTGTAATGAATATACCTGAAATTTTTTTTATTTAAAAGTCATTTCTTTACATTTAAATTTTTTTTATTTTCTCTTTAATCTAACTACAAGTGGTTTGCGGTCACTGAAATAGGACTCATAAATGAAACATTCTAAATTGTAATCAGCTAATCGCCCAAATACTCCGTCAATTGTTGTTTNCAAAAAAAAAAAAAAAAAAAAAAATACTTTTTGCACGCTATTCGACTTCCGGCAATGGCGGCCTTTGCCTGCGCCAGTGTTATCTCTCGATTCGCAATGTTTTTTGGTAGTTTTAACGGGTTTTTTTTAACGGATCGAGTAACTGAGTGTTGATGCACAAATGGCAGGTCAGGACATACAAAAAACATATATACATCATGGGTCTAGGACTTATTGATGCTGAGATCTAGGGTGATGACAGACGGACGGACGGACAAAACGGGTGCAATAGCGCATTCGACTTCTCGAAAATGCGCTAAAAATATTTTAAAAATACGTTGGTATAAACCTAGGAGCACCTCTGATTTCATCATACATTTTAAATTCTTCCTGGAAATGAAATCGGACTACTGGAATCTCCTGTTTTTAAATAGTGTGTATTTAAACATCGATTTTTCTCATAAGAGAAATGAACATCTAAAATGCAATAAAATATTTGTGTTAAACATTTGAAGTAAAGAAAAAAATGATTTTATGAAAACTCATCTTATAAAAGAATTAAGCCATCGAAAATCAATCAGCATGTGTTACAGAAATATAAAGCAGGTTTAATTCACATCAACAATTAACTTCCCCTAAAGAAAGTTATCTTAAAATTTGTGTAACTTGAAGTTCTCAGTTCATTTAATTGGTTCCAACAGGTACATTCTTACGTTCTGAAACTGGCTGGAATAAGATTGCAAGTTGAGACCTTTGAACCTCATGTGCGCCGGAGTTATGTTTGCTGTTTGTGGCGTGACTAGAATACCCAAACGATTGCAAACTGGGCCAGGCTTACATGTTGAGAACCACCAACCAGCCCCCGAGGTTTTAGCGCAGTTTGCCGTCTGCTCGGCATCGTTGTCTGCGTCGTGGGCTGAAAATGGCAGTCCGCTAATGGGGAGGCAGTTAGAGACGTTCGAGTTGTTTATTACAGCATCATTGTATTTCACACTGGAATAGTTGAAAGTATACTTGCTGCTGGAATTTCCCATTATTAACCCAAAGAATGTGTAACTGGCATAATCGAATTCATTCAGTAAGATTTCAAGATTAACTAGTGAAAGCCCGCCTGCTGTGTTAAGTATGTACAGTTTTTCCCAATCCGATCCAAAAGTCGGTGTTATTGTTATTAATGTTATAAAAACCCATCGATGTAATCGGTGAAAGAACGGTTGAAACTTTGCAGACCCGTAGCTGAGTGAAAGAAAACATGGGTTCTGAATTCCCCTGAATATTTAGCGCATTGAGTTAAAAACGGATTCAGGCCTGGTGGCTGGATGATGTAAGGCTGTCTTGAGCCCGCTGGGTAGCCCATCTGATAGAGCTCTTTGCAGCTCTCGGCGAATCTTTCACAGCGGAGACCAACATATCCCCCCGAACACTTGCAGGTCTGAGATGCAGGTAGCCAGCTTCCGGCATTCAGACAATCTTTTGGTGTCGCTAACCTCTGAAAGTAGGTCACGTCGTCTGAAGGATCAGCCATTATCTTACACTGAAAATGGATGTAACATTTGACGTGGTCGTCCATACAAAATCCTTCACATTTATTCTCGATTGAACATTCTTTGGCACAATCCAAGTTACTACGTGGAATAACTCCAGCATCCTTCAAACAGCCCATATCTAGTCTCTCAGACTTGTTGGATAATTTCCCTTTGATGAACAATGAACTTAAAAGAAAACGAGAGTGTGACAAGATAAACGTAATCGTGATCAGATTTAAAATGTTGAACATCTTAAATTCTGTACAGAAATCTTCTCTTGAGAATCCCTTATATCCTATATATATATATATATATATATTANTAATATATATATATATATATATATAGGATATAAGGGATTCTCAAGAGAATCATGAATATATATTATATATATATATGTCTTTAACACCTATGTGGTAATACCCTATATTTATTGAAATAAAACGTGCAATAAACACACTAGATTTAATAGACTGCAACTATCAACTCTTCTTTATGACATAGGCCTCGCATTACTTTGTAGTCCATGTGCATGTAATATGTATACAACCGTTAATAAAAGCACATGTTTAAATCATCATTGTACCCATTTGAGAATTAAAGAATGAATTGTTTTCCACATTTATGTTGTTGAAGTTTATCTACAATCAATCAAGGCTGTGGTCTGTGTAAGGACTGACTTGAAAGCCAATTCTCTCTACTTTATAAACTCAGCACCACGCGATGATTTTCTCAGCTAACGTGGAACACTTCCACGTGACGTAAACGAGATCACATTGCAGTTTCAGGCAATCAACATGACTACGAACATGACGTTGAGTTCAGTCGAATAAATTATAACATTTTACACATGAACTGTGTGGGTCACATATCATTTCTCAACAAAACAAAAAATGCAACAAGAGCCGTGTTGACACAGTTCAAATATTAACCATACCAACATTTCAGTGTTTAAATTTGAGCCGCCACTTTTAAAGCTGGGTATTGGTCCATGACTCTGCTTGCTTGTCGGATCTTTTAACTTTTGTCCTGGGGTAAAAACTGTGAAATGTTGTGTCATTTATAAAACCATCTTCTTCATCTTCTCTTTTTTTTTTAGACCGATCAATATTCTGATGTCAGTTATCTAACAGACCTGGATGAACTCAGGGGCCCCATTAGGTCACGGACGTAGTAACATGCTTTCATAGAGACTCGAACCCACGTTTCTCAGTACACAGCCAAATCCGCATGCCGCTCTATCACCTTTATAGCTAGTGAGCAAGCTTCAAATTGTATTGGAAAAGAAAATAATAAATTATTACCACGAAAAAACACATTAAAAAATGCAAGTTGTCGTGGGGGCAAAGGTCAATCAGGGTCACCCTCTAAGGGGGTGGGGAGGGGTCTAAGAAAGTGTGAAAGTTTGATACATTTATTTTTTTTCTAATTTATTGTTCTTATTTTTCTTTAATAAAATTTAAATAGCTTTAAAAATAATTTTAAAAAGTTTTGGGTAACATTTTAATTAGTTTTAGGTCAAAATAACATGAAATGCCTATCTCCTGAATGTCTTGTTCATAAATCTGAATTGGATGCAGCTGGACTTATATAGAAAGATCAGAAATGGTTTGACACTCATGTTCGCACCAGGCAAATATTTTACCCAAATTTGTGAAATGTCCGGACATAAACTAATGAGACAAAGTACGGAGCTCATATTTCCACGTTTTACCTTCGAGAGTCTTTCCTCCTCTAATCCCAATCAACCAAACAACTGATGGACTTGGAGCTTCAGCAAGAGCAGATTGAGATTATCATAAATTTCCTTACTTCTTTTTGGCACAAACTCTCAAATTCGATGACATAATCCCGAGATCAACTTGAGTTTTCAAAGTACCACCATATGATCTTTGCAGACCAGTATACTTGATCGAATTTGCAAAGTATTTCACTTATATTTTGTTGAAGAAGCATGCAGGACAACACAGAGCTCGCGCTCAGGAGAATGTGCACGCCCGAACTGTTCAAGAATCAACTCAGATAAAACGCATACGTTCTGTGACAATCCCTTCTAGAATACAAAGAGAACCCATGGTAGTTATTGCCAGAAGACACACACAGCAGCTAGATGAGGACCAGGTAATCTGTCTGCAATTATGCTTCCAGGAAACGATGATGGTAAAAGATTGACGCCAGTCGTAACTATGGATGAACACTTCACTTCATGGTAAGATTGATACCAGTCGTAACTATGGATGAACACTTCACTTCATGGTAAGATTGATACCAGTCGTAACTATGGATGAACACTTCACTTCACCATGATAAGATTGATGCCAGTCGTAACTATGGATGAACACTTCACTTCACCATGATAAGATTGATACCAGTCGTAACTATGGATGAACACTTCACTTCACCATGATAAGATTGATGCCAGTCGTAACTGTGGATGAACACTTCACTTCACCATGGTAATATTGATACCAGTCGTAACTATGGATGAACACTTCACTTCACCATGATTATAGGCCTACCATAATAAAATTTGGAGAGAAAATAACACGACAATATTACATTGAAATATTTATACTTGTTATGTCCCTTGCCATGAACCAGCATTAATGTTCAACAGTGAACCAGCTACCTAATGTTCAACAGTGAACCAGCTACCCAATGTTCAACAGTGAACCAGCTACCTAATGTTCAACAGTGTGCACGCCACAGAAGAGCTTCATTGGGAGCCAAAAGTCTGGCACGTGCCTGACCTGCCCCGTATAGTGTACTTGGCACTGTATCAGGCTTGTGTACATACTTACAAGTACTGAACTGACAAGTATTTTGATGTCTAGAACTTGTTTCTGTCATTTGATGTTGAGAATTTATCTCAGGCTTTTTTTTTTTAGTGTGGAAGTGATTCAGCAGCAGCCTCGCATGGCATTGGTACACGGCCAAGGTTTCACATGCTTAAAGTCGTCTTGAGCTATTCACTATCTAACTGTGTTGTCAGTTTCGGGGGTCTAATATTTGGGCAGCGATGATTCTATCCCAGCCTGGGCAGCGTTTTAAGATTCCCCTGTTGTCGTTATTGGATCATCTCTACGTCTTGACACCAAAAACGTTATTCTCCAGATGCCACCACTCATTTTGTCTGCATGTCTATCTGTCTGCTCACTTGTCTGCTTGAATATCGGCCTGCCTGCTTAATTTGTTTGCTCGTCTTTTTATAAGGAGACAGTCTCTAAAGAACTCTTTACTGTATGGTTACATGGGGCAGCTTGCGATGTAATGATTATGTCGAGACTTCTAGCGACATCTGTCGGACTTCTCAGGGGTCTAATCAAATATTTATAAGAACAAAATTTCTGATCGTTGGAGAGGTGGGATAACTTCCGTTGGTCATTTCCAACATAACAGATGCCTGTCCAGGTTTGAAGATCCCGATTTGTTACTGAAATTTGTTGATGTTGTTGGAGATAAAGGTCATAAGCCATCAAATAATTGCGTGGGGCAATGGAAAGGGTGGAGAATTACTGGTATGTCTTTATATTGAGTGGTTGGCATTTATAAACAATATACCATACTTCTCTCACTGTCATCATGACACCATAAGCTTTATATGATGTACTGACACCATAAGCTTTATATGATGTACTGACACCATAAGCTTTATATGATGTACTGACACCATAAGCTTTATATGATGTACTGTCACCATAAGCTTTATATGATGTACTGACACCATAAGCTTTATATGATGTACTGACACCATAAGCTTTATATGATGTACTGCTGACACCATAAGCTTTATATGATGTACTGACACCATAAGCTTTATATGATGTACTGACACCATAAGCTTTATATGATGTACTGTCATAATTGTAAAAACAGACTTATCTTACACAGTTTATGTAAGACAGACGTAGGTAATAAATTCTAACACGGCAGAAAATCTTCAGCCCTTTTAAAAAAAATTGTTCTAGTTTATCTATGTTTTCTTTGGTAGATTGGTCCCTACAGAAGAATCATATTCTATTATAGGTCTGACTAATCTAAGATAGGAATTAATTTTATATTCCTATTAAATTTGTGAACGTTTTTTTTAAAAAAAATAAATAAATAAAGCCTAGCCTTGTATCAAGATCACACCAGTATCCTAAACTCTTTTATATCTTACGTCCAATGAACACATGCATGAGCATTGTGAAATAATTCAGCTTGGGTACATCCTCCCCGAAGTTGTAACATGAACAAGTATTTGACCAATATCACTATCTGCATACAAAGATTAAAGAACGTAGTTGTAATAGCGTCACTCACAGCCCATGTAAAAATTGCGATCATTTGAACATCTGAAGGCCTACATTATGATATACTAACAAATTCTTGACATTTATGGTGATAATATGTCTTTTCCTACAAATGACATGATTAAAATTTCTCTAAACCGTTATTGATATATTTTAACGGTCTCAAACCTAAACTCATGGTGATATATTTACTATAAATAATTAGTGAACATTATTACAATTTAGCCTTATTTTATTTTTAAAAAATTAAGATAATTTAAATATCTCTAAACAAATTGTGCTGTATTAACTAAATCTAGAAAGATAGTTAACTATCTTAGATAATAATTGTGCTAATTAACGGTCTGTAGACCGTAATCATCTTAGTTTAACTCATTCTAGAGTAAAGTTTCAATTATATAACTATCTCAAGATAAACTATAATCTAGATTAACTATATTTGATATCAAATTAAAGAAATAAAAAAACCCCGTCACAATTTTGATAGTTTTAAGATTTCTATATCAACATTATAATAGATTAGCTATCTCTAGACAAAAAGTTTAGTTTTAATAATTTATCCAGACAGAATTTGTGATGCTCTAACTTTCTTGGGACGAACATTTTTGTTTTTTAAAAACATCTTCAATCATAAGATGGGACTTTTTAAACAATTGCTAGTCCAAAATCGTGACAAATTAAAAAACCTGTGGATCACAAATTGTCATAGATTAACTATCGCTTGACCCAATTCGTCACATTTCGATTATCTATATACCAAAGATTAAATAGATAATTTTCATAGTTTAATCATTGCTAAATAAACGTTGTTGTAAATTAACAAGCTCTAGAGCTAAATAATTATTTACAATTGTTATCTAGAAAAAATGGTCGATTTCTAAATAAAATTCTAGACCTAAGGTTTAAATATATTTAGACCAATTTTGTTTTAGTTTATAATTATAGTTATATCATCTGTTTAAAGTTGTATTAGATCAAGTAGCTACAGACCATAATTTTTAATTTAAGATTATATTAGTCTAAGACTGTGATTAACAATCTCTTGACCAAATCTGTCATAAAATAACATTCTCTAGGAAAACATTGTGATAGCTAGTCTCTCTGTGCATCGCATTTGTGTTAATTCTTAGAAATTATTTGTTATCTGCATATGTTCCTAAGTATTAAGGAATTATTTGATTTGTGATTACGTTTCATGGAACTAAGCAATAAACAAAAATTAACTGACATATTCTGTGAAGTGTCTGCCAGTATTTCACAGTACTCCCATCAATGCTGTTGGGGCCATCCATAAATGATATCACGAGATTTTGCCAATCTTCAACTCCCCTCCCCGGCATCACAATTCGTCACAAAATCTTAGACCCCCCCCCTTCCAATATGCCGTCACAAAGCTTTGATTCCCACCCCTCCAAAACCTTATTTTCTAATTAAAATTTACATGCTTGAAATTAATTTGTTCTCACTAAAATATGTATGTAGTGTAAGTCTGCACTCTAATATGTATCTAGTGTAAGTCTACACTCTAATATGTATGTAGTGTAAGTCTGCACTCTAATATGTATGTAGTGTAAGTCTACACTCTAATATGTATGTAGTGTAAGTCTACACTCTAATATGTATGTAGTGTAAGTCTGCACTCTAATATGTATGTAGTGTAAGTCTGCACTCTAATATGTATCTAGTAGGGTGATAACTATTTTCATTTTTTTTTTCTTAACGAATATGAAACCCCTTATATTCGAGGAACAATTGTATGCAGATAACAGTAAAAACATTAATTTTTTTTAAATTGAAAAAAGTTCCCCCACCTCTTCACTTTCTTTTGGTCACTCAGCGCTGTTTGACTAGCAGTAATGCCCGCGGTGAAGCACGCCTTGATAGCGCTCTTTTTTGTAATGAAATCATAGAATGTAGAAACTCTTCATTTAGTGAGAGAAGCTTTAGTTAATTTTCGGAAGGGGCGGTATTAGCTTTTGCTAGTGTTATTCCTAAATTCGCGAAGTGTGGTCGTTTTTACAGATTTATTTGTCTTTTTAATAAATTAAGATGTGACTTCGTTATAGTTTTTTTTTTTGTTGTAAAAATAATAAAAATAAACTACAGATAAAAATAATAATTAACTCTATATGGTCTTTTGGATACGTAAGTAACCATTATTATCCTTAAAGATAAAGTCAGGATGATATACTGGAATACTTTAGAACATGATGAAATATTATTGATGACTATCTCGTTTTTAGTGCAAGATTGCAAGTCTTACCGAGAGGAAAAAAGTGCGATATATTTAAAACTTTTAAACCATAATAAAATGTCATATAAAAATTAAAGCTAGTGTAAAATCAAACAGGAGTATTTACAGGAAGAATCTACCCCCATCTTCTAAACAGAAAATGAATCCATCGATTCCATTTGTGATAAGCTAAACAATCTCACACGTATGCCGACAAACTGTCAAATTCTTGGAAACTTCACTTTTCTGTTTAAAAGAAAGGAACGCGACTGGCTCAAATAAAAATTATGATTACGAATATAGAGTTGCTCTGGAGGGAAATTTTAGACTTTCCACTATTATCCAGCGCACTCATCAGAAGGAAACTCAATAGGCTGACTGATCTATATGACAAAATCAAAAAGAAACCGTCTCATAAATTCAATTCAAAATTTCTCATTTATTTAATGTCACCATCGTTAATGGAGAATAGAAAAGCACAGAGGATAAAGAACTCTACCAGAGGCAGGTTACGAGTAGAGGAAAGGTTGTTTATTCAATAGTCAAACAAGCCCCTTTGGCATCCATCTACCCAAAAAAATGAATCCAACTATCAAAAACTCAAGCTCAAGCCAGCTCTCCTCAATCATAACCCACACAAACACTTAAAACTGTCTCAGAATCTTCGGATTAGTAAACCTCTGCTTCCTTAGCCGAGTTGCCAACCTCTTCTTCCACGTCATCGTATCCTGAACTCTAACCGAAATACCAAAGAGCAAGCATAACAAACTGCGAGTTTACTAGTACAGAAAAACAACATTTCTACACAGAAGCACATGACGTTCTTGCAACCATTGCTGAACAGGGTCATGATGTGCTGGTTCCAAGTCAGGCGGGTGTATGGAAACGAGTAATCTCTGAAGGACAGAAAATGAAAATAAAAATTGCTCAAAAACTACAAATCAAAGTTCCCTATTGTCTCCAGTTTGATGGTAAAAGATTGCAAGGAACTACATCAGCTAATTGATGAAAATGATGTTTGGGAAAATATTTGGATGATAATCTGCGACACGACCACAGTTAATACTGGTCGATTGCATGGGATTGTAAAGCTTAAACAGGATGATGTCATCACTATGTACTTGACCTCCTTCTGAAGCATATTATGAATTTTCTTATTCAAGAGCCAACAAGCAAACCAGGACTTAACAATTCATTACAAATTAACATAAACATATGTCTCTCTTCATATGCCTCGTTGCGACAGATGATGTTAACACCGGCGAGAACCCTGTATGACAAGATGATTTTAAGTTCTTATATGAACTATATCAGGCTTATCGTCATTACAAAACAACTTCAAGTTGGCCTATAATCAGCTGGAAGAAACTCCAAAATTTACACCAGGCAAGATAGAACTCACGTGCAATATATGCTGCTATAGCATTTTTTCTTATACCAGAGTGGCGCTGTGTCCTTGCTCTAGCATGCGACTTCATCTGCTACGAATAGACAAATGCTTGGTTCCATTCGCAACACTACAATAACGCGTACTTCAGTGTTTTAAACACACATTGGTCAGTCAAAGAAACATTAATTGACATTCACAGATCAAACCAAAATGCTGAACGTGCTGTAAAACTGACGGAGGAATTTCATGCGAACTCGCAAAAAGCTGAATTTTTAAATCTGAAGTTCATAGGAAACAATGTTTAAAACATTTCTTATACATTTTGTAGTACTCTATATCTCATTGGTTAATAAATGTTGCTTAGTTATTAGTTTTAATCGTTCTACTTTTGCTTATAAAAAATGTCCTTTTTTTGAAAAAAAAAAGTATTTTTTTAATATTTTTTTTTCACTTTTATTTTCTAAAAGGCGGGGGAACTTTTTGAAAAATAATCAAAAATACAATTGATATTCTTAAATTACACATAAAGTTTCCTCGATTGCAAGTGGTTTCATTAATTTTTTAAAAATTATTTTTTTGTTGGTGTTGTTTTTTGTTGTATTTTTTTTATTTTTTATAAATTTTTTTTTATTTCCCTAGTATCTAGTGTAAGTCTACACTCTAATATGTATCTAGTGTAAGTCTACACTCTAATATGTATCTAGTGTAAGTCTACACTCTTATATGTATCTAGTGTAAGTCTGTACTCTAATATGTATCTAGTGTAAGTCTACACTCTAATATGTATCTAGTGTAAGTCTACACTCTAATATCTATTTAGTGTAAGTCTACACTCTAATATGTATCTAGTGTAAGTCTGCACTTCTAATATCGCAACTCGTGTGATGCAATTAAAAACGCCATTAAATAAATTGCAAGCAATAAAATATTGAAGTGGAAATTTTTTCTTTAAAAGTTGCCCGTTTGTGATGTGACGTCATATTTCTTCAACATTCCCTCGTCACACATCCTTACAACTGCGTGACCCCCCCCCCCGCCGCCTCCTTTAGGCACGTGTCTTTATTTATAGACGACCCCATTACTCTACATTTCGTGGATGACCAACACTCTTTGTCATGATGACTGAAATGTGCTGTGGAGTGATGTCAAAACATAGGAATTTGATTATGTGATAAGGATAGGACATGCAACGATATAATAATGCAATTACAAATAGTATACGTGTATACATGATAATGAATGCATTGACAATATGACATAAGATTTTGACGATATAATGACACGATATGACATTGAGATGACAAAGCGAAGCGGGCATGACATAAAGATAGCATGAAGCGATAAAAAGAAAACATCAGATTAAGGTGTTACAACACTGTTGACTCATTAGTGGCAACTAATGGACAAATCAGTTGCATAATGTATAGCAGTGTTGTTTCCAGGCGTGACGAAGCTTTGAGACCCCCCCCCCCCACATCGTCAAGCTTGTTAAACACGACTAGGAAAAAAACATGGCCGGTGGCAAGAAAAATGTTTTGAAAATCTCTGAAAGGGATCGATATTGAAATTGATACTGCCAGCGAAAATCAGGGCACACCCAGACGTAACACAGCACGTGATCCTTCTTGATGGCTCATGTGCATGACTTGTCTTTAAGATGGGTTCTAGATGCATAGTGATCTAGGCGGCTCACAGTGAGTCAATTTTCTTGATGGCTCACGAGCCATGTGTCTATGTGTTGTCAAGGCGGCTCAGGTTAAGTCAATTTTCTGATTTGGCCACAACGCGATGACCTATTAAGATCATTCCATCAACTCCCATCTCCTTATCCTTCCATCATGTCCTTCAATCAACTCCCATCTACTTATCCTTCCATCATGTCCTTCAATCAACTCCCATCTACTTATCCTTCCATCAACTCCCATCTCCTTATCCTTCCATCAACTCCCATTACCTTATCCTTCCATAAACTCCCATCTCCTTATCCTTCTATCATATCCTTCCATCAACTCCCATCTCCTTATCCTTCCATCAACTCCAATCTCTTTATCCTTCCATCAACTCCCATCTCCTTATCCTTCCATTATATCCTTTCATCAACTCCCATCTCCTTATCCTTCCATTATATCCTTTCATCAACTCCCATCTCCTTATCCTTCCATCATATCCTGTCATCAACTCCCATCTCCTTATCCTTCCATCATATCCTTCCATCAACTCCAATCGCCTTATCCTTCCATCATATCCTTCCATTATATCCTTTCATCAACTCCCAACTCCTTATCCTTCCATCATATCCTTCCATCAACTCCCAACTCCTTATCCTTCCATCATATCCTTCCATCATATCCTTCCATCAACTCCCATCTCCTTATTCTTCCATCATATCCTTCCATCATATTCTTTCCTCAGCTCCCATCTCCTTATCCTTCCATCATATATCCTTCCATCAACTCCCATCTCCTTATCCTTCCATCATGTCCTTCAATCAACTCCCATCTCCTTATCCTTCCATCAACTCCCATCTCCCTATCCTTCCATCATATCCTTCCATCATATCCTTACATTAACTCCCATCTCCTTATCCTTCCATCACTACCTTCCATCATATTCTTCCATCAGCTCCCATCTCATTATCCTTCCATCAGTTCCCATCTCCTTATCCTTCCATCATTACCTTCCATCATATTCTTCCATCAGCTCCCTTCTCATTATCATTCCATCAACTGCCATCTCCTTATCCTTCCATCATATCCTTCCATCATATACTTCCATCACATCCTTCATCAACTTCCATCTCCTTATCCTTCCATCATATCCTTCCATCATATCCTTCCATCAACTTCCATCTCCTTATCCTTCCATCATATCCTTCCATCAACTCCCATCTCCTTATCCTTCCATCATATCCTTCCATCAACTCCCATCTCCTTATCCTTCCATCATATCCTTCCATCATATCCTTCTATCAACTCCCATATCCTTATCCTTCCATCATATCTTCCATCAACTCCCATCTCAATATCCTTCCATCATATCCTTCCATCAACTCCTATCTCCTTATCCTTCCATCATATCCTTCCATCAACACCCATCTCAATATCCTTCCATCATATCCTTCAATCAACTCCAATCTCCTTATCCTTCCATCATATCCTTCCATCAACTCCAATCTCCTTATCCTTCCATCATATCCTTCCATCATATCCTTCCATCATATCCTTCCATCATATCCTTCCATCAACTCCCATCTCCTTATCCTTCCATCATATCCTTCCATCATATTCTTTCATCAGCTCCCATCTCCTTATCCTTCCATCACATCCTTCCATCATATTCTTCCATCAGCTCCCATTTCCTTATCCTTCCATCACATCCTTCCATCATATTCTTCCTTCATGTTATTCCATCAGCTCCCATCTCCTTATCCTTCCATCACATCCTTCCATCATATCCTTCCATCATATTCTTCCATCAGCTCCCATCTCTTTATTCTTCCATCACATCCTTCCATCATATTCTTCCATCAGGTCCCATCTCCTTATCCTTCCATCATATCCTTCCATAAACTCCCATCTCCTTATCCTTCCATCATATCCTTCCAACATATCCTTCTATCAACTCCCATATCTTTATCCTTCCATCATATCTTCCATCAACTCCCATCTCAATATCCTTCCATCATATTCTTCCATAAACTCCAATCTCCTTATCCTTCCATCATAACCTTCCATCATATCCTTCCATCATATCCTTCCATCATATCCTTCCATCAACTCCCATCTCCTTATCCTTCCATCATATCCTTCCATCATATCCTTCCATCATATCCTTCCAACATATCCTTCCATCAACTCCCATTTCCTTATCCTTTCTTCATATCCTTCCTTCATATCCTTTCATCAACTCCCATCTCCATATCCGTCCATCATATCCTTCCATCATATCCTTCCATCATATCCTTACATCATATCCTTTCATCATATCCTTCCATCATATCCGTCCATCATATCCTTCCATCATATCCTTCCATCAACTCCCATCTCCTTATCCTTCTTTCATATCCTTTCCCCAACTCCTATCACCTATCCTTCCATCAACTCCCATCACATATCCTTCCATCATATCCTTCCATCAACTCCCATCACATATCCCTCCATCATATCCTTCCATCAACTCCCATCTCCTTATCCTTCCATTATATCCTTCCACCAACCTCCATAACTTACCGCTTATCTCCCCTTGCGTTACGTAGGAACAGGTCCCCATAACTCTGCCATTAACTGTACCCGAAATACTCCGCCTTGGTCAAGTCGCCATTATAAACAAGTTCTGTCCCCTGGTGTGCCTGTGACGTTAGACCGCTAGGGTGGCCTGAGTGTGAGTGCCCCCATTGAGAAGGATTTACTAACCTCGAGCACCAACGTATGTCACCTCGCTGAGCTCGTCTTGATCGCCAAACGTATGGCTATGAGAAGGGGAGAAAAGGTAAGCGACTTCCACGCTTTCATTATTTCCCTCGCAGGGACCTCGTGTTAAGACGTCACACGAATGACGAGTCAGGAAGGGATGAAGAATAAGGCATAATTGACTCCATGAATTGATTTTTAGACGCTACGTGAGTATAAAGCATGTTTTCAATCAATCATTTCTCTCTTGTATCAACAGTTTTCTTGATCTTTTGTCTCAGGTATCAACATTTATTTTAATTCTTTGTTTGTGGTTTCAAAGTTTACCATTTTTATAGGTTATCCATTGCGTTTTTTTTTGTTTTTTTTTTACAATTTTTAGTTTGCTGAGAGAGAGAGAGAGAGATAGAGAGAGAGTAGGAAGGAAGGAGAGCAGATCGCGAGAAAAAGGGGGAGACAGAGAGGGAGAGAGATAGATAGAGAAGATATATCTATGTGTGTGTGCTCACGATTGTACATTGGTGTATGTGTGTACGTGAAAACTTCCGTTATAAGACCTATAGCTCCCGATAACGCCCCAACATAAACAGTTTTACTGTTGTGGTCAAAATGTGTGATGTCCTGATTTGCCATGGTCTCCCCACGCCCTTACACCCGCCCCCCCCCCCCCACACTCGCTAAGCTTGTTACGTTGACTGTAGGGTAACGTTATCGATTACATCCTCTCAGCACAGTGAGCAGGGACAGACAGGGAGGCCAGCGGAAGTCAAAGGAGATTTCAGTTTTCTTCATACATACATCGGCCGATGCCGTGGCGAGGGCTGAAAGTTATTAGTGTTGCCAGGCAGTGCATGCTGGGGGGGGGGGGGTGAAATCACTGTCCAGCGTACACTATAGCGTCTGGTAAGCTGGAACAGCATTTAGGGGGCTAGGGGTGATGTTGCAGTACAGCCGGTAGTGTTGATGGTGATTGTGAAAACCATTTAGAAGTTTCTTGTAACAACAGGAAACAAGTAGTAAAATCAAACATATAATACAGCTAGTATCAACATATTAGCTCACCATGTCAATTAATCTATATAATAATGCGCCTAAGCGCGTCCGTGTGTGTGTGTGAAGCCCCTATACCACGCAACTCTTGCTAACTTTTTTTAAAATTGAAAATATAGACGTAAAATCATAATGATTTTGGGTTTGAGATTAACAGAGGGTGTGGTTTTGCGCGCCGTAAAAAAATACATTAAGTGGCGTCATGAAGCTTTTATTATATTAATTTATTTGATGTTACTTTTTATCTTGATTATAATCCGAGTGTGTGAATATGCATGTGTGCGAGTGTGTTTATGTGTATGTGTGTATGTGCGTCTGTGTGTGCGTGTGACTGTGTGTTTGTATTAGTTGTGAAATAACGATTTATTTCATAGATTGCTTAGAGAGAAATTAAATATTGAAAAGACGTTACCACGTAATCTTGTATGTATAGTTAAAGTATGCACTGGATTATGAAAGATTCCGTTAATTTTATGAACACAAGTTTCTGCCGATGCGATCTGCATGGGTGCTTGAATAAAAGATAACGGTAAGTCATTGAATGTGACTTAAAAAACTGTTAATGAGAAGATCAATCTCCAATCATTTTTTCAGAGATGGTTTTTACTTTATGTTTGATTTTAGAAGAAATGAGCCATTGCGCATATTAGTTGGATAATTACTCGCATGAATTGCCACAATGGAAAATAGTCGCTGTTGAAATTGCATTATTTATAGTTATAGTATGTAATTGGGTAAGATTGGTGCATTTTTATTTGTAAAGGAAATGGAACCTTTCTAAACATTTTAATTGTATTTTACAATAATAAAATCATACGAAAATGGTTCGAACGAATTTCCCTTAGTCACCGTTAAATAGCTATAGAAATAAATGTAAAGAAGATATTTAATTGAAGACGAATTATCAATTTTACATTTTAATATAAGCTTTTATACATCTATGTATATAATCGGATGGAG
>MUZC01004414.1:282913-290413 GCA_002072015.1 Radix auricularia | reverse complement strand
CATCGTTGTCAGTGGGACGTCATCGTTGTCAGTTGGACGTCATCGTTGTCAGCGGGACGTCATCATTGTCAGTGGGACGTCATCGTTGTCAGCGGGACGTCATCGTTGTCAGCGGGACGTCATCGTTGTCAGTGGGACGTCATCGTTGTCAGTGGGACGTCATCGTTGTCAGTTGGACGTCATCGTTGTCAGTCGGACGTCATCGTTGTCAGTGGTACATCATCGTTGTCAGTGGTACATCATCGTTGTCAGTGGTACATCATCGTTGTCAGTGGGACGTCATCGTTGTCAGTGGGACGTCATCGTTGTCAGTGGGACGTCATCGTTGTCAGTGAGACATCATCGTTGTCAGTGGGACGTCATCGTTGTCAGTTGGACGTCATCGTTGTCAGTGGGACGTCATCGTTGTCAGTGGGACGTCATCGTTGTCAGTGGGACGTCATCGTTTTTATTTACTGTCAATAACCACATACTGTATTTTCTTTTGCTGTCATTAAAGTTAAAAAAAAATACACAGTTCCTTCCCTGTACGTACATAAAGAACAAAAATCGTGGCCCGTGAGGTGCTAGTGTTTGTGTACATGTCTAGGCCCGTGAGGTGCTAATGTTTGTGTACATGTCTAGTCCCGTGAGGTGCTAATGTTTGTGTACATGTCTAGGCCCGTGAGGTGCTAGTGTTTGTGTACATGTCTAATGTCTAGGCCCGTGTGATGCTAGTGTTTGTGTACATGTCCAGTCCCGTGAGGTGCTAGTGTTTGTGTACATGTCTAGGCCCGTGAGGTGCTAGTGTTTATGTACATGTCTAAAATCGAAGAGATGGTATAAGCTCTGATTACTTTCCTCCAATGTCCCCGAGGTGGTCAGTGCATTAAATAATCATGGCACTGACGGGGCACACATTGCTAGGGGCGTCACCTCGTCCAGATGAAAGGTTGGACTAATGTAGACCTCGTCCAGATGAAAGGTTGGACTAATGTAGACCTCGTCCAGATGAAAGGTTGGACTAAAGTCATACTTGTGGGTCAACTCGTCCAGATGAAAGGTTGGACTAAAGTCAGACCTCGTCCAGATAAAAGGTTGGACTAAAGTCATACTTGTGGGTCACCTCGTCCAGATGAAAGGTTGGACTAATGTAGACCTCGTCCAGATGAAAGGTTGGACTAATGTAGACCTCGTCCAGATGAAAGGTTGGACTAATGTAAACCTCGTCCAGATGAAAGGTTGGACTAAAGTCAGACCTCATCCAGATGAAAGGTTGGACTAATGTAGACCTCGTCCAGATAAAAGGTTGGACTAAAGTTATACTTGTGGGTCACCTCGTCCAGATGAAAGGTTGGACTAATGTAGACCTCGTCCAGATGAATGGTTGGACTAAAGTTATACTTGTGGGTCACCTCGTCCAGATGAAAGGTTGGACTAAAGTCAGACCTCGTCCAGATGAAAGGTTGGACTAAAGTTATACTTGTGGGTCACCTCGTCCAGATGAAAGGTTGGACTAATGTAGACCTCGTCCAGATGAAAGGTTGGACTAAAGTTATACTTGCGGGTCACCTCGTCCAGATGAAAGGTTGGACTAATGTAGACCTCGTCCAGATGAAAGGTTGGACTAAAGTTATACTTGTGGGTCACCTCGTCCAGATGAAAGGTTGGACTAAAGTCAGACCTCGTCCAGATGAAAGGTTGGACTAAAGTCAGACCTCGTCCAGATGAAAGGTTGGACTAAAGTCAGACCTCGTCCAGATGAAATGTTGGACTAAAGTCATACTTGTGGGTCACCTCGTCCAGATGAAATGTTGGACTAAAGTCATACTTGTGGGTCACCTCGTCCAGATGAAAGGTTGGACTAAAGTCAGACCTCGTCCAGATGAAATGTTGGACTAAAGTCAGACCTCGTCCAGATGAAAGGTTGGACTAAAGTCAGACCTCGTCCAGATGAAAGGTTGGACTAAAGTCAGACCTCGTCCAGATGAAAGGTTGGACTAATGTAGACCTCGTCCAGATGAAATGTTGGACTAAGTCAGACTTGTAGATCATTCAAGGAAGCATGTGTTTTTACAACTCGCAGGTTGCATGGACCTGAACAAAATTGGTTGAAAAATTTTATTGCACTCTCGTGGGGATTTCTTGGAGCCAATATGGCTACACTAAGAGTTTCAAATTACACAAGGGTCATTTCAGTTGTCATCTTTAATAAATTCACGAATTACTCAGGGGGAATTAATAGCGTCGGGGTCGAATGGTCCAATATTTATTACTGTAGTCCAATATTTGTTACTGTAGTCCAATATTTGTTACTGTAGTCCAATATTTGTTACTGTAGTCCAATATTTGTTACTGTAGTCCAATATTTTTTACTATAGTTCAATATTTATTACTGTAGTCAAATATTTATTACTGTAGTCCAATATTTGTTACTATACTCCAATAATTATTACTGTAGTCCAATAATTTTACTGTAGTCCAAATATATGTTACAATAGTCCAATAATTTTTTACTGTAGTCCAATAATTTTACTGCAGTCAAAATATATGTTACAATAGTCCAATAATTTTTTACTGTAGTCCAAAATTTGTTACAATAGCCCAATAATTGTTACTGAAGACCAATAATTGTTACTGTAGTCATATATTTGTTACTGTAGTGAAATAATTGTTACTGCAACAATCGGAAAAAAAGATTAAAATCAATACAACTGCAATACAGCAGCATACGCTTATGTTCATATTCAGGGACACGAAAAAGTTTATTACTACAACAGACTCATACAATTTATTAACAGAAACTGACTCTGAAATAAATCTTATACCGTTATTGGAGATCTTAGTGCTTAGATTGTAAAATAGAAATAGATGATATGAAGATGTTGTTGAACACCATGGCTTCGGTGCATGTAGTGCAGGCCTGACAGACTTGTGTGCGTCTAAGCCAGTGGTTCCCAAAGTGGTCCCCACGGACCCCAGGGGTCCGCGGAACCGTCGAGGAGGTCCGTGGAAACTTAAAATTGATTTGGGGGGTCCCTGAAAAATGTCCGGGGGTCCGCGGAAGGTTTAAGTTTAGTATTAAAATAATAAACAATATGTCTTTTTTTTTGGTTTTTTTTAAATAATACGGAAATCAAAATAAAGAAAACAGAAGACTGTAGTAGCGGTGTTTAGGTCCTGAATAAAATAAAGTTGTTTGACCTAGAAAAAGAAACAAAACCCAGGATATTTCCACAGCTGTAACCAACCAAAATGCTTGATTAATTGAAAGGTATGTCAAGTTTAGTGCGTGAGAAAGACATGTGTAGGTCATAAAAATAAATGTGCAATCTTTTTGCGGAAATTACGATGATTGCAGGGTTGGGTAAATTTTGACTTGTCGGTAAGTCATATTTATCTATTTATCTAAGGCAGGAAGCATCTAGCTTTCCATTGATACAACATTTGATATGATTGGACGATTCTAAATACTTGAATGGAGTCAGCAAAAATACCTCTTTTATTCAAAATTCGACCAAACACATTTTTAAGAGTTAGAAAATAATATTGAAAAATATTTTCTAATACATTATAATAGACTTTTAAAAATATAATGAACTGGTCGTTGGAAGGTTTGATATAGTTGAATTTTGTATTGATTATCCAGATAGATTACGTTTGAACGTAAATGTAAGTATATACTAATATTTGAATACAATTTATATCTTTGAAAAACAATATGTTTCAGATTTTCATTATATTAATACCTTAAGGTTAATTTTGAAAAAAAAAATTAACTCATAAAGGGATTGTACGTTTTTTGAAAAAAATAAAATAGAATTGTGTCCTTACGTCTAATAATATTAAGGGTTTTAATGCAGCATTCCATTAAAAAAGTTATTACTTAATAGTTAATTAAACGTTTCAAATAAAACATTTTATAAACGATTTTTTTTGTTTGTGCCCTTTTTAACAGATGAGTGATTAGAAGAAAAAATATAGACACTAAAGCATTGAATTTTTGAAGTATAGCTTTATTTCGTCACAAGGAAATAGTATTTGACCCAGTGGCGGCGTTAGATAAGCGCCGGGCCTAGTGCCAGCAATGACCCCGCGGGGCCAGAGTACTAGTAAAGATCGCTAAGCGATGCAATGGTATTTAAAAATATGAAATATCTTGATTATTGTGTAATTTTAATACCGCGTGTCACCTTTTTATTAAATTATTACAATCGTTTCCAGCATACGTTCTACCATCCACTCTTTGGTTCTACATGTATAGGCTTTTAACCAGGACGAGACATGTTCAGGACCGAAACGCGGGGCCTACCTAAGCGCCCCAGTTGCCACCCTCAAACGCCGCTCCTGATTTGACCAATGTGTCTTCTGCCATTTCTGTGTAATAGAAATTTGTCGAATGATTCTAAGAAACATTCCAAGCCTAAGGAACATTTAGTGAAAATCCATAGTTATAAAAAAAGATAAAGATAATACAAAGACTTCAGATAAGAGGAGGAGCCAGTACAAGGGTATTTAAACAAAACAGCACTGCTATTAAAAAAAGACTTCCTACCAAAGAAAAGATTCACCGCACTAAAAAAAGTACAAAGTAAACATCACGCCAAGACGAGACACTGCATGTTTCACCGCACTAAAAAAGTACAAAGTCACGCCAAGACGAGACACTGCATGTTTCACCGCACTAAAAAAGTACAAAGTAAACATCACGCCAAGACGAGACACTGCATGTTTCACGCACTAAAAAAGTACAAAGTAAAGATCACGCCAAGAAGAGACACTGCATGTGAGCACCTAATGTGAATCAGTGAAATAGAATTTAATGTTAATGTAGACTTCTCTAAACACTGGTCTTCATCGTCCACTAAGCTCTACAAGAAATGGATACATCATTTACAACTATAATGGGCCTCATACATTTAAAAACAATTTTTTAAAAATATAATTTTTTTTTTACTTCAAAGTACGATCCTAATATTTTTGATAAATGTTATTTCTGAAATTTATTTTCAAAGCTAATATTATCTAAATTCTCAGCCAACTCCCACCCCCACCCCGCCCAAAACATCAACCAACCCTTCTACCCCATCTTCCACCTTAACATGTTTTCTAAATAGTCCTATCTCGAGATATTACCACCAGAACATCAATAAGACAGAATTTACACGGGAAAATAGGGAGCTAGAGGTCAAAAATTGCGTGGAGTCGCCAACTACTAGCACAAATACACGTCTGAGATAGATCTACACGTTAAAGACATTGGAAAGAAAGAACAAGACCTGGACGAATGGAACAGGCAGCACAAGAGACTAGGAAAAGTTTAGCCTTGTCATCAAATTTATCCCAAACTACAAACTTCAGTAAATTATCCCAAAACTACCAGCTTCATTTAGTTATCCCGAAATACCAGCTTCATTAAGTTATCCCAAAATACCAGCTTTATTGAGTTATCCCAAAAGACCAGCTTCATTAAGTTATCCCAATATACCAGCTTCATTAAGTTATCCCAAAATACCAGCTTCATTGAGTTATCACAAAATACCAGCTTCATTAAGTTATCCCAAAATACCAGCTTCATTGAGTTATCACAAAATACCAGCTTCATTGAGTTATCCCAAAATACCAGCTTCATTAAGTTATCCCCAATACCAGCTTCATTAAGTTATCACGAATTACCAGCTTCATTTAGCTATCCCAAAACACCAGCTTCAGTAAGTTATCCCAAACTACCAGCTTCAGTAAGTTATCCCAAAATACCAGCTCCATTTAGTTTTCCCAAACTACCAGCTTCATTAAGTTATCCTGAAATACCAGCTTCATTTAGTTATCCCAAACTACCAGCTTCAGTAAGTTATCCCAAAATACCAGCTCCATTTAGTTATCCCAAACTACCAGCTTCATTAAGTTATCCTGAAATACCAGCTTCATTTAGTTATCCCAAACTACCAGCTTCATTAAGTTATCCCGAAATACCAGCTCCATTTAGTTATCCCAAACTACCAGCTTCATTAAGTTATCCCGAAATACCAGCTTCATTATCCCAAGTACATTAAATAGGACCAGCATTTAACATAAAACAAACCAATACAGACATTTATTATAATGATAAAAGCGATGTGAGAACCTTGGCTGTAAAAGATCGTTTCGATTCAAGGCTCCAGTAAGCTGGTTATAACCGTCTGAGCACGAAAGCTTTCTCGGGGGAAAACACTTCATCCCCCCCCCCCCCCCCAGTTATGGATCAAAAACACAACGGTCTGGCTACAGATCTCAGTCGCATCACCCCCGGACCACAAGATAGTATGAGTTAAACCTTTCGTCCTTCAATACATTTCTTCACACAGAGTTGAATAGAAGGAATTACTCTAAACTTCAGCTACGTATTAATAGCATGAGTTGATAAAGTCACTCAAATTTAGATAGGAAGAATGTCTCTAAACTTCAGTAAACAAAGTATGTAATAGAATGTCTAGAACTATTCACCCAAGGTTTGATAGACATGATTTTCCTATTCTTCCTGTAAGAAAAAACCGGTACAACGATAAAAAAATAAATAAATATCCCTTACAGACCATGAAGGTCCATGGGAGAAAGTGAAGTAGCGTTCACAAGTTTTATTGACCACTAAAGAGCATGGGATTGTGTGGTTAGCACGATGACCCGGGGGCCTTGCCAGATCCGCGGTTCGAACTCGCGACACGGGTTCTTGCAGCGGTTCGGTAGTCCAGCTCGCTACAGCTTAGACCACCGCGCCCACGGTAAAACGATAGTGAAGACAAAATTAAAACTATGTTCCTCGATGATTTCAATTGGATGAAGGCGTTAAATTTCACGAATGGGAAAGTAAACAGTTGCTATTATTTGATCTAGTCTCTCTCGTCGGGAAACCAGGAAAACGAGATCTCACCCGAGTGCTTAAATGTTTGTTTCCCCAACAACCGATGTTGTCATAAAATTATCAAGCCCCCGCCCCCCCTTCTGATGAACCAGATAACATAAACGTATTTTCATGTGCCCCGAAATGGCGCCCTCGGTGACATTAACTCCCCCGGCCACCGGCCAGTCGATGAACTATTTCCTGAGTACTTTGCCGGTTGGAACAAGTCCGGTGACTGCCTCAATGAGCCTGGTAATGGGGAAGATATGTGATAACGGCAATTATGGATGCTAACACAGATAGCTTTGATAAGAACAATGAGGCTACGAACCATTGACATCAATTGTCTGATAATAGCTGCCAGCGCGTGGGGTGCTATTGGCCTTTTAGATAGTGTTTAAAGATTGACCGTTCAGATAGTGTTTAAAGATTGGCATTTCAGATAGTGTTTAAAGATTGGCCTTTCAGATTGTGTTTAAAGATTGGCCATTCAGATTGTGCTTAAAGATTGGCCATTCAGATTGTGTTTAAAGATTGGCCATTCAGATTGTGTTTTAAGCTTGGCCATTCAGATTGTGTTTAAAGATTGGCCTTTCAGATTGTGTTTAAAGATTGGCCTTTCAGAGTGTGTTTAAAGATTGGCC
>MUZC01004414.1:250019-267237 GCA_002072015.1 Radix auricularia | reverse complement strand
GATTCTACTGAATATATATGATGAATGGTTGTCACTACTGAATAGATATGATGAATGGTTGTCACTACTGAATATATATGATGAATGGTTGTCACTACTGAATATATATGATGAATGGTTGTCACTACTGAATATTTATGATGAATGGTTGTCACTATTGACTATATATGATGAATGGTTGTCACTACTGAATATATATGATGAATGGTTGTCACTACTGAATATATCATGTCCAGCGAAAATAACGGCACGGTTTTTAAAAAAAAGAATATCTGCTTAGCCCTGATGATGAATAGTCAAGAGGCCTTAACTGCGAGGGATCCAAGTATACAAGGAACGTACATCGATAGTTAGCAAATAGAGTTTTTATTGTGGATCGATGACCAATGAAATAAAATGTTCCAACATTGTCATTAGTGTCCTTGATATCAGACGAAATAGAGACGACGATGGAGAGGGAAACCCCAGTCGAGAAAGTTAGATATGTATTTAGTATGACAAAAGTATGCACAGGCAATAGCCTTCGAGTGTTGCCATCTTCGTGGATTTTCTAGAGCATTACTTACATAGGTCACTATCTTAAACTCGCGTCATGGATGATAATTTAGGATAATAGTTGGCCGTCCACTGTAATGACTCTGTGGATGTAAAGCCATGATAATAGTTGGCCGTCCACTATAATGACTCTGTGGATGTAAAGCCATGATAATAGTTGGCCGTCCACTATAATGACTCTGTGGATGTAAAGCCATGATATTAGTTGGCCGTCCACTATAATGACTCTGTGGATGTAATGCCATGATAATAGTTGGCCGTCCACTATAATGAATATGTGGATGTGTAAAGCAATGATATGGTAAAGGCTCTAGTTGTCTATGTATTTAATTTATCGGACAGAATTCTACACGACATGATCATGTCTGTTCAGCACAAACATTGCATGTTTAACTATACCCGAGCCCTCTTTGTAACCTTTCCAAAATTAAAATAACTAAAAGCATCCACAAGCAAATGTTCCTGATTAAACATTTTTAAAAATTGGTTGCATGTAAAAAAATTTGCTTTATTTCCAATCGATCTTTGCGTCTCCTGACATTATACATCAAACCGTCTGACGGTCTACCACAAGACAAATATACTCAAGAAAAAGTGAGTGATATAGAGCTGTGTTGCCAGTACTGGTCTGCCCTCAGGAACACGGCACTGAACTCGTCTGTGATTGTAGTTAGTAACCTGATGCTGTGATTTATCGCGGGATAGGAGGCTGGTTCATCCAAGGGCGGATCATCAACAGAGGGGTGGGGAGCACAGGGGCGGGCCATCATTCGAAATATTAGCTACCTCGTCACTTTTCTGTTTGAGGATACTTTCTTCGTTTGTATAATGTTTTCGTGACAACCGTTAAAAATTGCGTGCATGGATGGAGGAAGAAGAATCTGACCGTTTTAAGAACGGGGACGCTTTAGGAATGAACCGTTCCAGACTTGGGGGAGGGGGGTCTTAAAATAAGATTTTGAGTGTTTTAACTATTCAATGCGTATGTTAAAGAAAGTGTGGTTAATGCTGGTTTAACTTGTCATAACGTATGTTAGAGAATGGATGATTAATTCTGGTTTAACTTGTCATAACGTATGTTAGAGAATGGATGATTAATGCTGGTTTAACTTGTCATAACGTATGTTAGAGAATGGATGAATAATTCTGGTTTAACTTGTCATAGCGTATGTTAGAGAATGGATGATTAATGCTGGTTTAACTTGTCATAACGTATGTTAGAGAATGGATGAATAATTCTGGTTTAACTTGTCATAGCGTATGTTAGAGAAGGAGGATTAATGATTGTGTAACTATTAATAACGTATGTTAGAGAAAGAATGATTATACTGATTTAACTATTCCTAGCGTATGTTACAGAATGTATGATTAATGCTGGTTTAACTAGTCATAAAGTATGTTTTATTACTTTGTCTTTGTTGATTTGACTATCGATGACATGCAAGACAATAAACGATTGATTCTTCAAGTTTGATAATTCATGGAATTTTTAAATAATAGACAAGTTGTCACTTCCAGAAAAAGAATCGTCCTCAAGGAAATATTTTGTTTCGTTTATATTGGATCAATTTTTTAAAAATACTTCAGCAGAAACTACTAATATGTAAAAGTATCATATTAACTACCATACCTAACCGTATGTAAATCAGCGCTTAGCACCTGATTAACTTAGCTGTAAACAAAACCTGCGTTGACTCAAACGCGTTTTGTTCTTGCTAGATAAATAATATCGTTGTTAGCTGGGACAGGCATAAAAATAAAACTATAACTTATGATTAAAATTGATATGAAAATTATTTTATCGAGAATGTCTAACTCGTCTGTTTGTTTGTGTCATTGCCTTTCTGTGAGTGGTGACGTCATGTGTGCGTCACAGTAATGTGGAAATCTCTCAATATGATTCCTCTTATCTTCGGGGGTTTCCTGATTAGTATTTTCAAAACTTTCCATTATTTACATGATACTACTTGTCCAAACCGGCATTCTAAAAATATTATAAAACTATTGGGTTGTGTCGTTCTACGGTCTTAGAAATGGCATGCGCCATCTTGACTGAAAGATTACTAGATAGTTATCCGGTGTTATTATTTTTTTACGAAGATTTAAAAGAAAATGTCTCTGATTTATGATTGTGTCAAATACAAAAAATCATGTTAAGCCTGGTCCCTATTGGAATTCAGGACGTGTTAGCGCATTTTCGTATTATGTATCAGTACTTATGTTAGATATCAGCATTATGTAGTTATCAGTAATTGTGTTTAGATTTTAGACATATTTTTATGAATTTTCTTGTGTAATGAATATACCTGACTTTTTTTTTATTTAAAAGTCATTTCTTTACATTTAAATTTTTTTTATTTTCTCTTTAATCTAACTACATGTCACCACAAATGATGACGTAAAACTCTCTAAACTTTTACACATATTCTAATGACGTCAACTAAAAAAACCCAACTAATTCTTTTGCACCCTTTCGCACCACTCTTCAATGCCCCAAGGATTATGCATTCGACTTCCGGCAATGGCGGCCGTTCCCTGCGCTAGTGTTACCTCTCGATTCGAAATATTTTTTGGTAGTTTTAACGGGTTTTTTTAACGGATCGAGTAACTGAGTGTTGATGCACAAATGGCAGGTCAGGACATACAAAAAACATATATACCTCATGGGTCTAGGACTTATGGATGCTGAGATCAAGGGTGATGACGGACGGACGGACGGACGGACAAAACGGGTGCAATAGCGCATTCGACTTCTCGAAAATGCGTTAAAAAGGCCTTTTGGACAGAATCGATCCGAAATTGAAAAAAAGTAACCGACTTTCTTTATGTCAATACTTGGCATTGTTTATACTTGTTCTGTTTTTTTTTTTAAAAAATTAGTTATGTTTAGATATTTGGATACAGTTAACTATTGTTTAGACAATGACGTCTTGCGACCTGTTGAGAAAAATTAATTTCTTGTCTCCTTCCAGACAACAGGCGTTGTAGTTCATGCTCCACTTTTTCACGATGCCAAACTTACGTCAACCGTTGGCTGAATCCGATTATACGTTTCCAAATTCTGCATTCTCTTCCTCCTTTTAGGTTTAGATTTAGAATTTTTATTTGTTAATTTAGGGTTTGGGTTAGGTTTCGTTTTAGAGTTTTAATAGTTGAATTTTCCAATTTCTTTGGCACGCGACATAACAAGAAAGATGGCGGCCATGTTTAGTGGGAACCTCAAGTCGGATTTAACCCAACCGTTTTCTAGTTTGACTATTTACCTTTCAGTTTTTTCCCCTTCAAATCTTTGTACCTTTTTAAAACGTTAAAAAAATTAAACACTATCTGGACGCCCTTAAATATATACGCAAAAATCAAAACAGTTATAAAAAATTAAGAAAAATACTTTAAAAACTAAAGGTATTTCATCTGTTGAATAATTTAACATTTTATTTAATAACGTTAATTTTACTCCAAGGTAAACTACACTGTGATAAATCTAAATTTCAGCTTGTATTTGAATTTAGAATTATTAAAACAGTTTTCAGCAAAGATGGCCATTTTACTTTCATTAATTCTATATTAAATAATTGCAAATGAACATCGCCTCTTTGCAATCAGATTAGTTGGATGAAAATAGACTGTATGATAGACTGTATGATAGACTGTATGATAGACTGTATGATAGACTATATGATAGACTGATTGCCAGACTGTATGATAGACTGTATGATAGACTGTATGATAGACTGTATGATAGACTGTATGATAGACTGTATGATAGACTGTATGATAGACCGTATGATAGACTGTATGATAGACTGATTGGCAGACTGATTGGCAGACTGTATGATAGACTGTATGATAGACTGTATGATAGACTGTATGATAGACTGTATGATAGACTGTATGATAGACTGTATGATAGACCGTATGATAGACTGTATGATAGACTGATTGGCAGACTGATTCGCAGACTGTATGATAGACTGTATGATAGACTGTATGATAGACTGTATGCGATGTAATCTTCTGAATAATTTATGCCTCGTTTCTCATCGCAGCCAATCTGAATGAATAGAAATGATAAAGTTAGGATCTCGAGACATTAGCAAGAGTTGTGGCAAGAGCATCTAAATATAACTTTTGGGAGAACATCTACATTTATCATCGTTCAAACTTAAACTTTTGTGTCTGAGTCTCTTTCGTCGAAAGTTTACTTTGCGCACTCTTGTGTTTAATACAGGAACGACGGCAAAAAAGACGATGTTAGACAGGAATGGATCTTTCTCTCTCTCTGATAGAGTTCTTAGTTCTCCGTGGCTATCGTCTCTACTTGTAGTCCGGCTCGTGTACTGCTAGAGCAGGGGTCAGGGAACTTTTGAACAGTAATTATGTGAGAGCCTAAAATTATGTTTAAAACTAAACATTTAAGTAAACTTTTGTATTTTGAGTAATTTCAACACTAAAAGTACAATAAATATGCCTCTCAATTCTTTTTAATAACATTTAATGCACTTTTTTTGTGTGCAACTGTATGAAGATCAAAGGAGTCTGAATAAAAGTTTTCTTTAAAAAAAAATAATTGAGCACTTGTCTGAGAGCCAGATGCAGCCATCAATAGAGCCACATCTTCATCTAGATCGCGAGCCATGGTTTCCCGAGCCCTGTGCTAGAGTCTCCTTCAATCAACTACTTAGTCACGAACTAATCCGAACCAAACAGAACTTCTGCTGTCACCACTGCTGTCACCGTCTGCTGTCACCGTCTGCTGTCGTCTGCTGTCACCGTCTGCTGTCACCGTCTGCTGTCATCACTGCTGTCACCGTCTGCTGTCCCCTACTAATGTCCCCGTCTGCTGTCACCACTGCTGTCACCATCTGCTGTCCCCTACTAATGTCACCGTCTGCTGTCACCACTGCTGTCACCGTCTGCTGTCCCCTACTAATGTCCCCGTCTGCTGTCCCCTACTAATGTCCCCGTCTGCTGTCCCCGTCTGCTGTCCCCGTCTGCTGTCACCGTCTGCTGTCGTCTGCTGTCACCGTCTGCTGTCATCACTGCTGTCCCCGTCTGCTGTCACCGTCTGCTGTCATCACTGCTGTCACCGTCTGCTGTCATCACTGCTGTCACCGTCTGCTGTCATCACTGCTGTCACCGTCTGCTGTCCCCTACTAATGTCACCGTCTGCTGTCACCACTGCTGTCACCGTCTGCTGTCCCCTACTAATGTCCCCGTCTGCTGTCCCCAATTTCAGTCCGTGACTAGTCTGTACAGCCAGCCTCTACCCTGGTCTCCTCCAATGATATCTATCCGAGTAAAATGAATATGATCCACAAAGAAAAAAGAACACCACAGAGGTTCGCGTAAAGATTCGGTTATAAAGAACAAGACGCTCCTAAGCGTAACATTGACTTTTGAATGCAGTTGATATTAAAGATATAGTTTTGCAGAAAATACATTTAAGAAAGAAGAATTAGACATTTAAAATAGTTTTTTTTCCTCCAGAATATGACTTTTAAACTTGTATCGAACAGTCATCTTATAATTCGACATGCTAGCAGAACACATTTCATTTGCTGAAAAATCTTGAGCGCATGGATCGGCCCAAGATAACACATATCCGGAAATGAAATTCGGCCTGGAATTATGTGGACATGTAACCAATTTTTGGGGGTTTTGTTTTCCAGCAGTTTAGATTGAACGATAGCGATCAATAAAAGAATTCTGGCCCCTCCGAAACAATCCTGAATGTAACGAAAATCAATATTACGTTGTCAACACTTAATCCTTAATCAAATAATCAGCTCTGAGATAATAATAATTACTAAACATAATAAAGTTAGCTCTCCCAATAGCTTCCCCTTTTAAAAATTTTACTCAGAGGCGTTGGAAGGGAGGGTGCGGTAGGCTGTAGCCCCGGGGTTGTTATTTTCTCTTTATATTAAAGGGAGGCAATTTCCAGCAACTGCATTTATAGGCTGTCTTTCCCCGCGAAAGCTAGAAGGCAATTGCCTTTCCTGCCTCGAACGCCACCAGAGCTAATTACCCTTATATTATGATTTTAACAGCCATAACTGGAAGACGGTGTGGATCCGCGAGCGTCACTTTTTCTGTGCGTTTGTGGGGGGTGGGGGTTGGGGGGGGCTATGGTGAAAAGAGTATTACATTGAAATTATGGTTGAAGGAAAGTTCGATGATTATTAATGTGACTGAGTAAGAATTGATTAGATAAATCCTTGTTTAGAGTAAGACATGATTAAAGAAGAGATATACACAAATGAAGAAAGAGTTGTTGAGAAAATGGCGTGATTAGAGAAAGACCTGTTTAGAAGAAATGATTAGAGAAATAGTCGTTTAGAAAAAAAAACGTGATTAGAGAGAGACTTGTAAAGGAAAAGACTGTAGTAGAAAATGACTTGTTTAGAAAAAGACGATATTAGAGAAAGGCGTGTTGAGAAAAAGACGATATTAGAGAAAGGCTTGTTTAGAAAAAAAACTCCTGACTTAGACAGACATGATTTTAAAAAATGTAAGGTGACAAAGTGAAAACGGATTATTCTATGCATAGTTATATTCGAAACTAAAAATGTAAATAACTCAGTAATTATTTCAATAGAGACATCGATACCACAAACTTCACTGATTCAGTCTTTATAGCGTTTTTCTATAAAACCTTTTATTATTGCAATAATAAGAGGGGAAAAATCTTCCTAAATCCACAAGCTTTAAGGTGTTTAAATTATATCGGCATCCTTCCATCTCGCAAGACGATGGTGCGTCACCGTGGTCTGAGTTGCATTTCCCCGTGTGGATGTGCAGTCATATCCGTGATTGACAGTTTTTACACTAGCTGTTGCACACGCGTTCTGTGCTTCCCATGTTTTGGCCTTTCTCCTAGCTCTTCTGTCTGTAGCCTCTCCGTCCTTTGCTCCTCGGCTACTATGACTGTGCGCTACGTAACTCGATCTTCTGTCCTACACTCCCTGTCGCTTGTATTCTGGCTGCTTTCATGTCTCTTTAAATCGCAGACGAGGGTTACCTGTCAGCCAATTTCCCCATGCCAGTTCTCCATATAAGAGGTCCTCGGGGATGCCGCAAGAGCTATTTCTTTGTACATGTCCAAGCCATCCCAGGCGTCTTTCACTAAAGATTGAGAGCATGCTTTGAATATAGGCACGCACCAGGACCTTATTATTTGGCACTTTATCCTGCAATTTAATGCCAAGGATGCGACGCAGGCACCTCAAGTGGAAGCTATTAAGTTTGCGCTCATGGGATGTTTAAGGGGTACATGCCTCGCCCCCGAATACCAGCGTAGTGATGACACAGGCTCGATAGACACACAGTTTGGTTTTCTCGTTAGCTTGGTGTTTTACCAGACCCTTTTATTTAGTTTAGCCATGATGTCAGCTGTCTTTCCTATTCTACTTTTTATTTTAGCCTAAATGCATAGTGTGTTGGAAACATTGGACCCCAAGTAGGTGAAGCTGTCCACAACCTCCATTTTTTCAGTGTCGATATTGATGGTAGGAGGAGAACTTGTGTTTTGGGCCATGATGTTTGTCCTTTTCAAGCTGATTAGCAGTCTAAAATCTTCGAAGGCGTTGGAGAAGCTTGACATGAGTTGTTGCAAACTTTCTGCGTGTGTTGTCAGTGCAGCATCCTCCGCAAAGAGCTGCTCATGAATTAGGTCATCTGTCGTTTTGAATTTGGCTCGGAGGGGGGCAGTGCTGAAAAGTCCTCCATCCTCCAAATTCCATCACAGCTATCTTAGAATGCATATCGAAGCAGTACAGAGAAGAACATTGCGAACAGTGTTGGTGCGAGTACACAACCTTGTTTAACTCTGCTGCTGACTGGAAATGCTTCTGACGTAGTTCCAACGAACTGCACTTTGCCCTGGATATTTTCATGGAACTGTCTGATGATGGCGAGTAGGTCAGGGGGACAGCCGATTTTTTCCAGGATTTTTTCCATGAGTGACATAGCGGGGATGTCATCTAGAGCGGTGCTGGAGACTATGGTAACAGTTGAATACAATTTCAGATAATGCTCAACCCACCGTTCTAGTTGCGCTGCCTTGTCTTGGATAATTGCTTCACTCTTGGACTTTAGGGGAGGGAGGGCAACTTTGGACGTCAATAGGCCAGTAGCTTTTTTTTTATTTTCTCGCACACGACTTTGGCATTCCCCATGTCTGCAGCTGACTGTATTCCGGGGCAGAGGTTAAGCTAGTAGATATTGGTGCATTGACGTGGCTGCTTTTAAGGCCTGTCTGGTGTAGGCTTTTCCTCGTAGGCCCTAAGAGCTTTCCTTTTGACTTCAGTGACAGGTTTCAACTCGTCCCAATGTTCATAAAACTAGTCCGTGTCTTGTGAGATTTTGTCCCTCAGATTTGTCCATTTGGAGTCAATTGTGACATGTGATGACATCATTGAGAGACCTTCATGCACTTTGTCAGTGACCAGCCGCATTTTCACAGGGTCTTTCACGTAGAAAGTGTTGATGTTTGGAAATTCCTTTATCTAGGTATGGTACTAGTTATTTAAAATTATTTGTACCTTGCAGGCTACAAGGGAGTTATCCGTGTGGCAGTCGCACTGTGATAGCTGCACTGGTTCAGTTATTTCATTTTTATTTTGATAAAACCAATCATTGTTGTAATTATAAGAGGTTAAAAGTTTCCAAAACTCCACAAGCTATAATCTGTTTAAATTAATCTCGTTTTAAGGAAAAGGTGACACTTTATCAAGCGCATACTTTGATAGAAACAATTTTCTGCAACTTAAAAGTTTCAATTTTCGTTACATATCACGTATTGATTGTGTCATCATAAAAGCACGTAATAATCTATTGTTTTCATTGCTCATCAGCCCTTGTTAATGTTTTTCTTTCTCTAGTAGAACTCTTTTAAAAAAACGTTTCATTTGCAAAGATTTAATGTTGTGTTCAATGTCTAAATGGCTAAAGTCTATCATGATACACACCACTGTCATGATACACGCCACTGTAAAGATACACACCACTGTCACGATACACACTTTCTACAGACATTTGTAAGTTCTCAGTGACTCTGGATGTGACTTTTTCACGAGCGCAGGCAAGTTTGCTACACTGTGATGACACATTTTCTGTGTGAAAGGTCAAAACTAGTTACATGGTGGGAAAAAGGTAGAACTAAATCTTAACTAATAATTTTTAAAATGATCTCCACAAGCTGTATGTACCAGGTGAAAAAACATTTTAATTGACATATTTTCATCGCATATTTAAATATGTCGAAGACTAATTCACTTCTATGGTTATTAAATAAAATTCTCTAATCTTTTACAATCTCTATTAAATTTTCGTAAACTGTAAGAAATATATTCCAACTATACTGCATATGAATTGTCTTTTTTATTGCTGGTGTAATTGTGTTAATTACTATTTGTGGATAAACTCTATGATTCCATGTCTTAAATGATATAACATATAGACTCATCTTACAAATAACATTTGTTGGTTTGTTGCCTTTGTTGAAATAGTTGGCAATAAGAGTCTATGAGATATAAGGCGTGTAAAGTCTATTGTTTCTAAGGTATACGACTTGTAAAGTCTATAGTCACTGAGATATACGGCTTGTAAAGTCTATTGTCTCTGAGATATACGACTTGTAAAGTCTATTGTGTCTGAGATATACCGCTTGTAAAGTCTATTGTCTCTGAGATATACGGCGTGTAAAGTCTATTGTGTCTGAGATATACGACTTGTAAAGTCTATTGTCTCTGAGATATACGGCTTGTAAAGTCTATTGTCTCTGAAATAAACGGTTTGTAAAGTCTGTTGTCTCTGAGATATACAGCTTGTAAAGTCTATTGTCTCTGAAATATACAGATTGTAAAGTCTATTGTCCATGACATATACGGCGTATTAAGTATATTTCTGATATACAAGGCTTGTAACGGCAAACATACCCAGTAACCTGGTCATCCTCGCGACCGCTGTGTGTGAGAGAAGAGCCAGACCACAAATTGGGAGAAAGTCCAAAGTTATTGCGACAGAAATGAAGTAAATTGTAATCAGAGCTGACGGCGTCTGCCCAGTGGCGAGAAAAGACTTTTTCTACGGCCCCACTATTTACTTACGTTAGGGAGAGCAGGACATAAAAATAAATGTTTCAAATTTTACGATAATTTAACGAAGCAAAGTGAACAGCGATGTGGCAATGGGTGATGACACACATAAATAAACACGCCAGCAGAAAATCTCTTCCAGACGTTGTCTTTTCGAAAGAATAAATTATTTATCTAGATCGCGCATCATCTTGAAATTGAGAATAAGAAATTGAAAAGATTGAGAAAAATCTGTTTGATCAACTATACAAATGTACAGCATCTTCAAGAACTCAAAAATAAACGCCCTCACCGAAGAGCTCGGTGACCTCCGGTATCCACCCATGTTAAAGCGGACCTTTCGCTTCTATGAGTATTTCACCCCTCGCCACCTCCAAATCAGTTCCGCCACTTCCTCCACGTGCTGGTGGCACACTGGTTGGGTCAGCCACTGGGGCATTATACTATGCAAATCATGGCGTCCCCGGATCGCCTGGGCCCTAATTGCGTTGTCGAGCCGGTGAGTGGTAACACAAAGAACTTAGTCCACAGGGACTACCATGACTTGCATAGACAACAAACGTGAACCCCAGTGACCTGCTGATTTGTCCGTCTTTCTTCTTGACCAACTTGACATCTAAGATTTCTGCGGGGAACTCCCGGAAATAAGATAACTATTGATTATGCGGAATATCTGTTTTGGTTATGAATTCTTTCCTTATTCCAGAATACACATAGCTTTGAATAGGCTCTGGAATTTCCAACAACTTCATATAAAATGCCATTACAAATGCAAATTAAATTATTTTATTGGTGAGGGTTTAGAGATTTGATTCAAGTTATGCGCAATTAGCTTAATTGTACTACGGCTTACGATAATTTAGTGAGCGAAAGTATCAGAAAAGACCTTCAGAAAAAATGAGTTTATCTTTAGTTTTTCATGCTGCTTTTAAAATGAGAACTTTTAATGAACAATACATTATGACCCATGACATCAAATCCATAGCTTATTCCTATGATCTACTAAATGGATTTTTAAAAAGTTTCACAATAGTAAAAAGAACAACCATAGATATTCAGTGAACACATGTTATTTCCAGTAAACTTTAAGATCTTTCATCTCAGTTGCGTTGACATCACATAATGTAGACACTGCCTGTAACAGTGGGATGTAATATACAGTCAACCCTAGGGGTACCAAAATAATAGTATACTTAACATGGAGACTGTAGCCTTCATAAAAGTATACATTACATAAAGTAAGTAGCCTTCGTACTAATATATATATAACATGTGTATATAGTAGCCTTCATACTAACATATATTACATCCAAAAAATAATGATAACCCACTTCTTCAAGCATTTCCTGTTGACTTTAAACTTGAAAATACAAAGTAGAACTCCGAATGTTTTAATGTTACTCTGAGGAGCCATCTTTTGTGTGACTCTTTGGGGGATTTGTATGTTTTCCTTGAGAGGGAACTCTTCTGTGGCTCTGGCACTTTAACTCTTGTGTGGCTCTGGCACTTTTACTCTTGTGTGGCTCTGGCACTTTTAACTGACTCTAAGTCATATTGTCTTAGGTGACAAGGATAAATAATGTGTTTTGTTTGTTCTGGGGAACGATGTGTTATTTGACTAGAGGGAATGATGTGTTACGTTACTGTGTGGTGCGGGCGGATGGTTGGGGAACGATGTGTTACGTTACTCGGGGCAGGGGGGATGGTGTGTTACGCTACTCGGGGCAGGGGGAATGGTGTGTTACGTTACTCGGGGAGTGGGAATGGTGTGTTACGTTATTCGGGGGAGGGGGAATGATGTGTTACGCTACTCGGGGGAGTGGGAATGGTGTGTTACGTTACTCGGGGCAGGGGGATGGTGTGTTACGTTACTCGGGGCAGGGGGGATGGTGTGTTACGTTACTCGGGGGAGTGGGAATGGTGTGTTACGTTACTCGGGGCAGGGGGGATGGTGTGTTACGTTACTCGGGGGTCGATGTGTTATGTGACTTGGGTGGATACTCTCTTATGTGGCTAGGGCTATAGAGATGCTGATGGAATTGAAAATGTTGCAGCATCACCCAATATGGCTTGGTCCCTTAAGTCTGTAGTTACCATGTATTGGTCAAATAAATCTGTTTACATACCAAGCTTGGTCCCTTAAGTCTGTAGTTACCGTGTATTGGTCAAATAAATCTGTTTACATACCAAGCTTGGTCCCTTAAGTCTGTAGTTACCATGTATTGGTCAACTAAATCTGTTTACATACCAAGCTTGGTCCCATAGTTCTGTTAGTGCCGTCTATTATATTGTTTGGTCACTCAATCTGTCAGTAAATTGTATTGATTGGTCACTCAATCTGTCAGTAAATTATATTGTTTGGTCACTCAATATTTTAGTACCGCGTATTGTCAACATACACAAGTGCAACAGTAATAATTTGTTTATCATGTTTATGGAACAAGAGTTGTGGCATTCTTGTTCTATAGACAAGCATTAGATGAATACGGTGTACTTATGGGAGTATTCAGTCAACCCTTTCTATGACATAAATTCAATTACTTTAATTCATACTTGTACATCATCACCGAATTAAATATAAGGTCACCCACTGACCTAAAAATAAAATGAGTTAGAATGTCACGAGTAAATGGAGGTCTAATGTCAATTACCGTAAAGCCTCTCATTTGATCAATGTTAACAGGAAGTCCTCTCGGCGTTAGAGATTAGGTCATTTCTAAAAATAGATGACTCATATCAAACTACATAACCTCTAACACAATTTTCCAGACATCTCGTTAACGTTTACAAAGCTTCTTATTCTTGAAAGTAATGACCTCGAAATTCCATCGCGCATTCATAGTAGAGCCTCCGGTCAGATTTTGAGCCCACATCTAAGGTTTCAAGATTTCTAGGTCCTGGGTTCAATTTATAACTCCGTATCAGGTCAATGGGACTTGGTCCACAGAGCTCTCGGCAAAATGTTGGCCCACTACTTGTTACTGTTTTTGGTTCTGGTTTTCACCGCAGCTAAATTTTAAAATTCATTTTATTTGTTGTATTTGTTTTAGACTACATGTTCGTTGAAGAAGGCTCTTTCATCCGTCTATTTATATGGCAATCTATCGTTCCATCACGGTAAGTAAATGAGTTTCTATGAAAATAGTTGTAATGGTGTCCAAGCAGGTTTAACCATCAAAGTGTGGGGGTATTATTTCTCAAGATAGACACTTTTAATTTATTGGCCATATTCATGACATATATGTAGTTGCTGAATTACAGACCGTATGTATGACATATCACATGTAGTTGCTGAATTACAGATCGTATGTATGACATATCACATGTAGTTGCTGAATTACAGACCGTATGTATGACATATGATACGTAGTTACTGAATTGCAGCCCATGTTCAAGAAGTGACACCAGCTCAAAAGCCTCATCTTGTTACAAATCTACAATAGAAGTCGATCGAGCCCAACAAAGTGCAGGACGATTCTATTATAAGGGTCTATTACGTTAACACAACTTTGTGGGTGGGATATACAATGTACTTTTCCCATTTGAACATCGTGTCATCAAAACATGTTGTTGTTGTAGTTTGTGCGATCATACAGTCTATATATTTTTTAAAGTTGTTGAACTAATGGCTCATCTTGGTGGGTAGAGTAAAATTATAGACACATTTCATCTCCTCGTGTATTAGTTTCTTATTATAATCAGATTGTGAAAACATATTACTTATGTCCATGTATCCGACATGCATGCCGCGCAAATAGTGATAAAAAGAACGCCAAAAACCACATAGATGATACTTGACACAGGGGCGGATTATGATTGCACGGGGCCCCTGGCTGCAATCAAACGGGGCCCTATCTAGCTAGCGTCCCTTTAAATAAAATAATTTCTAGCAGCTAATATAAAACTGTAACTAAATACTTGAAGCCCAATGGTTCCTTGCTCATGCTTTGTCAGTACTGTGGGAAAGGCTTACCCAACAAAACATATTAATCATGAAAAAATGACGACGAAATAGCTGTTTGAAGTGTTTTCCGGTATATTAAAATTGAGCGTAAAAAAGAATTTTTTTTAAAAAATCCAGCATTGAGAATCGATCCCGACATCGCTTGCACCACAAGCCAATACTCTTCCACACGGCCACAATAGTTTATCAAATATGGTAAATTTTAAAAAAAGTATCTTGTCTGAATGGCGATCAGATTAATATACAAGATTTATTAATTAATTTACTTTATGATATTTTCAAAGGTTCGTGCAAACATTTGCAAACTTTTATTACAAAAAATAAAACGTTTGGGGGCCCCAAAACCATCGGGGGCCCCCGGTTATAGCCCGTTCAGCCCCCCCTCCTTATCCGCCATAGACTTGACACGACACCTAATTTCTGGTATGTTCTGTTGGGTGCAGTTATATCCCCTGCTGATGCTCACCAGTAATATCCAAGCATCAATGGTGACAGGCCGAACTGTTCCTTCCCCGCCATCTTGAGGAGCTTGAAGCTATACGAACGTTAAAAACCGGCCTTGTCACTTCGCTGTTTCCTAAAACAACTTTCTATTCCTATCTTGTGTTTTCGAGAGAGAGAATTTATTTGATCTCCTTGCACACACATTTTGGGAGCAAATCACCTGGAGACAGCTGATGTAGAACAATCTTTTTTTGGATCCAATCACCTGGAGACAGATGATGTAGAACAATCGTTTCACCCGGAGACAGTTGATGTAGAATCTAATCACCCGGAGACAGCTGATGTAGAATCCAATCACCCGGAGACAGCTGATGTAGAACAATCTTTTCACCTGGAGACAGCTGATGTAGAACAATCTTTTTTTGGATCCAATCACCCGGAGACAGCTGATGTAGAATCCAATCACCTGGAGACAGATGATGTAGAACAATCTTTTCACCTGGAGACAGCTGATGTAGAACCCAATCACCCGGAGACAGCTGATGTAGAATCCAATCACGTGGAGACAGCTGATGTAGAACAATCTTTTTTTGTCATCCAGACTCAACGCGTCATGTTTCCTTAGAATATTTAGATTCAGTTAGAAAAATAACGTTTCTTTATTTCTCTGCATTAATTTGTGAACCCACTACCATAAGCTGTAACACGGGGTAATATTTTGTAAGATAACGAATTTCCTATCTCACCAAAACATCTCGCGATGGTCTACTAATAGCTAATCGTTCTTGTATCAACTCATAGACCAGGTCTAGCTTAGACAATAAACTCATTGACCAGGTCTAGCTTAGACAATAAACTCATTGACCAGGTCTAGCTTAGAGAATAAACTTATTGACCAGGTCTAGCTTAGACATTAAACTCTTTGACCAGATCTAGCTTAGAGAATAAACTCATTGACCAGGTCTAGCTTAGAGAATAAACTCATTGACCAGGTCTAGCTTAGACAATAAACTCATTGACCAGGTCTAGCTTAGAGAATAAACTCATCCTGGCGTATTAAACATTGACGCAATTTGTCATGTCCTCTTTCAAAATTAAATTTCTTCTTCTCAAATCATTAGTTACCATTAATCCCTGCAGACTTACTTTTTAATGTTTAACCCTTTGATCCCTACTGCTCTGTATCTACTCATTTAATTACAATACGCGGGCTGCTATTCCCAAAATTACATTTTTAATTTTCAGTGGTGGATTTCGATTTGTCTGCGTGGTGGGGTAGGGGCAGGAGCATTTCAGGGAGCGCCGCCCAATTTTACTAATATCCTATCATACTCTTCTTTCATTCTTTCTTTTCCAAAACTCTTCGTATACTAAGAAATTTGAAATGTTCGTCCCAGTTCATTTGTCGGAAATTGAAACAGCGGATTGACGCCTGGTTTACATAAGCAAATTTCACACAATGTTCGTATCAGTCTTGTAGTAAAACTCGTAGTAGTGGAGAGTCCTGGGTCTGCAGGAAAGCCTGAATGAGGGAGAATTGGTTCTTGGATATCCGCATCAACGTGTTTTTGTACTACTGATTGAAATTCCGCCTCCGAAGTTTTTTTTGGTTACAATCAAGGGCGTCACTAGTGGGGTGCAATGGGGGCGGGCCGCCCCGGGTGACACCATCCCTAGTGACGCCACTGGTTACAATCAATAGCTGGTGGTGTTTCAGTTTCACTAATTTCTGTACTGCAATGTGTAGCATGAGGCTAAGGAAAATGCTTCCCCAAACATATCCCCCGGGGGGCATTTTCCCCTTTGCACCCCTAATAACGACACTAAAAAATTAAAAAATTTTAATGCAATAATAATTGTGTTCGAATTTTTGAAGTTCTGGGTACATAAGTCTCAACAAATTACTGCACCCTTGGTGGTGTTAGGTACACAAGTTGTATCATTGACCAGGATGGTGTTAGGTACACAAGTTGTATCATTGACCAGGATGGTGTTAGGTAAACAAGTTGTATCAGTGACCAGGTTGGTGTTACGTACACGAGTGGTATCAGTGACCAGGATGGTGTTAGGTACACAAGTTGTATCAGTGACCAGGATGGTGTTAGGTACACAAGTTGTATTATTGACCAGGATGGTGTTAGGTACACAAGTTTTATCA
>MUZC01004414.1:238689-248074 GCA_002072015.1 Radix auricularia | reverse complement strand
GGGATGGTGTTAGGTACACAAGTTGTATCAGTGACCAGGATGGTGTTAGGTACACAAGTTGTATCAGTGACCAGGATGGTGTTAGGTACACAAGTTGTATCAGTGACTAGGATGGTGTTAGGTACACAAGTTGTATCAGTGACCAGGATGGTGTTAGGTACACAAGTTGTATCAGTGACCAGGATGGTGTTAGGTACACAAGTTGTATCAGTGACCACAATGGTGTTCATCAGGATGGTGTTAGAAATACAAGTTGTATTATTTACCGGGATGGCACAAAATGTCTTATTTCTTAAAAATAAAAAGGTTTAACTGTACATCTTGCACTGAATGGGCCCTGGCGCCCATATAATTTTTTTTATTATGAGCTATATAAAAATGATTTTATGCGTTAGCAACTGTGTATGTAAATGGGTCTTAACCAAAATTTGTATACAAAAACTTGATAGCCCCATAGTACCCATATTAAAAGGATATAGGGCACAGAACTTATAACTTCCATTGTTTTTCTTTTTTCGTATTTGTTTAAGATATTTTCTTCATTCAATTTTAGCGATTGCGGCATATAACGATGTTGAAACTGAATTAAAATGAACAAGTTTTTGAAATTGAAATCTTGCAGTGAATTGGCCCAAGGGCCCCTAAATCCCGTTTGTTATATTAGCGGTATGAAAACTTGTGTTGGCGCAAGTTACTGAGAAAATTAATGGCTCTTGCCAATCTCTTAATTTTTTTTACTAGTCTCAACACCTGCTGGTCGTGGGGGGGGGGGATTCTAATGTTATCATTAGGGCTTCTCGGGGTACCAGGCCCCCCATGGCGGTGCCTATCTCCTCTCCAGGACAACGAGGGCTTTTTAGCATCAAAATTTTTGTTTTTTGGCTTTTACGTGGGCCAGATCCCACGTGCCTCAGCTTGTGGGGGGAGCGCTCGATTGACTTCGCCATTCAGCCGCCATCTTAGTATATAAAGACTCAAGAGTATGTATCTCCTTACTTTAAGGGCACTGAACTCCTAATATTCATTCCCTCGGGGCAGGGTGCCCCAAATGACTTTTTTTTTAACTGCTGGTTAATAATTTAAATCCCCAATCAATTTTACACGATATTTAGCAATTCTGCATGAGTGCAATTGCAGTAAAAAAAACAAAAAAAAACACTAAATTATGACTCATATTAAAGCCGGGCCCCTTAATATCGTTTGTTCTTGTCTAAGATTTTTAATTATAAATTTATCTATCCGTTTGCTAAGAAACTTGGATTTTTAAAAATATTTTTTGCACATTGCCGCGTAAGTTTCTGGCATAATATTTTTAAAACACATCATTCATAGGTTTCTTTAAATGTATTCATTGTTACTGAGATAGTTGCAACGCAAGCCAGGTCTGCGATAGTAATATAAATCATTCATATATTTTGTAGATGTTTGTTTTATTAATTTATTTCCAAATTTAACAATTTTATGCGGACGTTCAAAAAGAATAATTTTTGCTGCGCTGCTTTCTAAAATTAGTAGATCTTTCTTAATCGGGACATAAATTGCAAATTACATATTTGATTGATTAATTTTGGTGCGCTGCTTTCTAAAATTAGTAGCGTCATGGACGGGACCGATGGACGTGACAGACATACATTGCAAATTATGTATATTGATTGAAAGGAACGTTTAAAGTATGCAATTTATTTTATTACAAACATCGGGATTCCCATGATAGTCTGACACACCAGTATCTGTTTAGGGTTGAATTAACTATCGTGTCCAATCATCATTCCCTGATGTAGAGTCAATTTAAGACTGTTTCTGAATATGTTGGATACAATTGCTCTGGGGAAATATCTTTTCTCAACTGAAGATGATAAAGATAAATAAAGAAGAACAATAACTCATGATACATTATGTTTCCTCAGTCTCATGAGTATAGAAACTGACAACAAAAAAAAGTCTACCATTTGACGATTTCATCACGTGACTTTGATGTGACAAAGGTTTGAAAGACAATATTTTTTAATCTATAAATATAATTCTCCTCATGGTTCAACCATGCCGGAAACAAAGCTTTCTAACCCCACCGACCAATCAGCTGGCAAGAAAAGGTAGTGCACATGGTGGGGGGTTCATCGAGACCAACACTGCATTCATTGAGGTCAAATACTTTGTTCTTTCAGAACAACAGAATAACATGTATTTCGTAGTGTAGTGGTTATTACATTGGCCTAACACGCGGAAGGTCGTAGGTTCAAGCCCCAGTTAAAACAATACTTTTTTAATTTTTAAAAATTTTAGTGTTTGTGTCCGTTCATTTCCCACATTCTTTTCAAACATGACGTCGCAACACAGTTGTAAACTTAGTTTCTCGACATTGGCATAATAACTTAGTGCTCTCCGTTGTGCTCAGTGACTGAAAAGTAGTCACACACTCTCCTGAACAATTACTTTCACAAAATGAATACTTTAGGCGCCCTCCCTCGTCTCTCCAGGCATGCGCAACTGTGTGTACCTCATCGCTCCTGTGTTCACAGTCGCTTTGGTATCTCCAACAGTCGTCTGAGCCACGTTGCATTTCCATTGTTATCTTCGATTCAGCTGGTTAGGTTTGCTAACAGGGCCAAACGTTTAAAAAGATATGTCTGTATCTTCCAAAACCTGTTTTCAGTCATGGACAATTGTATTGAGTTCTTTCTTTTCATTCACTCCCAGTCGTTTGCCAAAACCCACCCAATTTTAACAACTGTGATTTTAAGGAAGTCTTCACACGTTACTAAATCATTAGCGGTGTATGCTACGACGCGGGTCGCTAGTAGTTAATATAACCCATAACCTGTTTCCAGAGATTGGATAATATGCCTTTGTAGCTTGTGCCTTTTAAAAGAACTTTGTCTCCTTTTTACCAGAGTTTACACATGTAAATTTGTAATGAATAAATAATTTTAAATTATTATTAAAGATTTATTTCACTATATATATATAGTCATTAATTGCATTTCATTTTAACCCACTAGGTATTAAAATTATACTTGGCACTGACATAGAATATCTGATAAAGGGCCCCATGTTTCAAATAGCTTAGGGCCTCATAGAGTCTAAATACGGCCCTTCATCTGTGCTATGTTGTAAAGCGTAAATGTCTCATAAAAAATCAAGAAGACATCGTAACATAGTAGTAGTACCAAGTAAGTCAGTGCGTGAAGTGACTTCGAGAGTAGACGTTACATAAACAACACGCTAACCACAAGATTGTGTCGTCAAGTTTCACGAGATTTAACTTGAAAACATTCACCTCGGTTAACTCAAGGACACTATCAGGTGTTTGGTTTTTTTTTCTTCCCCACTTATTTTTCCGTTTTCCATGGCCACTACACAGTCGGCACCAATTTTAAGTTTGTTTGATTTCCCCCACCTTTCAAGAATACTCCAAACCAGTTCCTTGGTTTTCTTCCTCTTCGTTTTCCTCCCATGAAACCACCCATGGCCAATGCACCCGTCTGATCCTGTCTCCACTCGTGGAAGAACTCTAACCATTTGGAATTCAAAGCACGAGCCTCGATCGAATCGGGAAATTGAGTTTTCTCGCCACAGAAAATTAAGTTTTTCATTCTTTCTTCTCAGTTTAACATTTTCCGCATTCATAAACAGCCACAATAAACGCACCACTTGTCTATCTTTGAAACGTCCGGTCTATTTTTAAATAATTCATCTGAGCACATTATAATGCTGCAACACTCTAGCGTGAGCTAAGATAAGGGACACCTAGCGTGAGCTAAGATGAGGGACACCTAGCGTGAGCTAAGATGAGGGACACCTAGCGTGAGCTAAGATAAGGGACACCTAGCGTGAGCTAAGATAAGGGACACCTAGCGTGAGCTAAGATAAGGGACACCTAGCGTGAGCTAAGATAATGGACACCTAGCGTGAGCTAAGATAAGGGAACCTAGCGTGAGCTAAGATAAGGGAACCTAGCGTGAGCTAAGATAAGGGAACCTAGCGTGAGCTGAGATAAGGGAACCTAGCGTGAGCTAAGATAAGGGAACCTAGCATGAACACAAATATCGCTAACCATATTATCGCTAGTTATTGTTTTTAAAATAGAAGTCAATACCGTTCCTCCATACAAACATTTTAAAAATGATGTCCATTGCATGAAGTCCATTTTTTTCAGCATATCTTAAAGTGTGTATGTAATTGAAGAAGTTCCAGTTCAATGGTTTTGTGTAACTAGGCCATAAAAAAGAAAGTACGAATTTCACTACCGATAAGATATGGTTGTGTTCAAATATATATTTATGGAAATGAATCGAAATCTTTTCGAATAGCTATCATTATAAAAAAACATTTACATTACAATGTAATTCACTTAAGTGTTTTAGGTCAGGTTGTATAACATAATATATAAACCTTTCTTCTTAACGACCACATTAAGTGTTTTAGGTCAGGTTGTATAACATCATATATAAACCTTTCTTCTTAACGACCACATTAAGTGATCCTACTATTATACGTCATTACTTCTGTAAATTCCATTTCAAATTTCTCATATCATAAAAATAACATTTTACCTTAAAAATTCACGGCTTTATTATATTATGACTTATGAACATATTCTGTTGTCCAATTGGGACCCAGCGGCGTGGCGTAGAAATGTGCCGCCCTGGGTATTAGCCCCCCACGCTACGCCACTGATGGGACCCTATCACTTGGTTGATTGAGTCACGTACTGACCGGCAAGTTGTCATCCGATCTGACCGCACAGAGTTCAGTCCTGAAGCGGGGAAATGTAACGAAATCTGTTTATAAACACAGTATTTATCTTTGCCGGTAACAATAACTGGGACGTCAGCGGTAACAGACAAGGTGCAAGGTATGAAAAGATAACGCAGTCTTTACTCTTTACCTGGTAAACCCTTTCTATCACACATCACTCCTGTTTGGTGTTACGTAATTTGTTTACATGTTTCTGTTTCGTTTATCTTATCAGTTGTAACCTCACCTTAATGGGGTCCATTGACTCAACATATTGACTGAACTAAACTGTCCCTTAACCCGACGCTGGGTCGTTGGGTCACCATTTTGAGCTGCACACCATCTCATGCCAAATGTCATGGTTCTGAGCTGCCTTCTGGGAATCGCTAAATGAAAGGCCGGTCCACTCTTTGATATTGTCCTCCCAACTCTTCCTTGGTCTGCCTCTTTTCCTTCTTCCCTGGACTGTGCCTTGCAATATCGTCTTTGAGGATCCTCCAGATCTTGTCACGTGTCCGTACCATCGTAGTTTCCTCTTTTTAATTGAGGTGAGAAGGTCCTCGTAAGGCCCAATGACAGCACTTATTTTATCGCGGACCGCTTCGTTCGTGATGTGCGCCGTGTAGGAGATGTTTAATACCTTTCGAAAACATCTCATCTCAAGCGCACTAATTCTTTTTTGGAGGTCTGCGGTGAGCGTCCAAGCCTCACAACCATAAAGGAAGACTGACATCGCCAGAGAGCGCACTAGTCGAATCTTTGATCTCAGGGAGAGCTTCTTGCTTTGCCAGATGTTTTTCAGTTTGCTTAGTGCTGCAGATGTTTGGGCCGTTCTGGCAAGAATTTCTGGCTTTGAGCCTTCATCGGATATTATAGCCCCTAGATATTTGAAGGTAGGGACCTCCTCGAGATTTTGCCCGTTTATCCGTATTTCACTTGTGCCATGACCTTGGTCTTCTCTGCATTGATTTCCATGCCATAGGCCTTCGACGTCTTCTCTAGCTTTGCAAGGAATCTTTTAGTTCGTCCTCGCTGCCAGCTAGGCCGTCTATGTCATCGGCGAAGCGTAAGTTAGTTATAGTTCTTCCTCCGATGCTGACCGTTCCGACATGGTTTTCGAGCACATCAGTCATAATTCTTTCTAGGAAGAGGTTGAAGAGGATGGGGGAGAGTAAACACCCTTGTCTGACACCAACAGTGGTCTTGAACCAATCTCCCAGCTTGCTGTTGTAGAGTACTGCGCTGGTTGCTCTGTTGTACAGGTTCTTGATCACAGCAATGAGGTTAGCATTAATATTGAACTTGTGCATGGTTGCCCACAGTGCTGCATGCCACACTCTGTCAAACGCCTTTTTAAAGTCTATGAAGACATGAAAGAGGTCTCTCTGGTGTTGCAGATGTTTTTCACAGAGCACTCGCAAGTTGAAGATCTGCTCTGTTGTGCTCCTTCCTGCTCTGAAGCCTGCCTGTTCTTCTGCAATGATCTGCTCTGCTTGTGGTTTCAGTCTGTTTAGTATTACCATGAGCATGACTTTGCTGGGGTGACTAATCAGGCTAATTGTACGGTAGTTCTGACACAATTGTAGATTACCCTTCTTTGGGAGCGTTATAACCAGCGATTGAGTCCAGGGTGTTGGCCATTCTCCTGTCTGCCAGATCTTGTTGCACATGTTGGTTAGAATGTTTATTACTGGGTCACCTCCTGCCTGAATCAGTTCACCTGGGATGTTGTCTGCTCCAGCCGATTTCCCCTTTTTCAGCTTTCGCACAGCCAGCTCCACCTCATCACGGAGAATGGAATGCATGTCTATGTTAGTTGACGTTGGGCAATTGAGCACTGATTCATCGCCCTTTGAGTCTTCATTGTATAGCTCAGAACAGTATTCGGTCCATCTTTTTATTATTTCTTGTTCTTCTGTAATACATTTCGCAGATTTATCTTGTATTGTTGAGATGCGACCTTGCTTGGTGGATGTCAGATCTTTGACAATCTTGTAAGCCTTTTTTGAGTTGTTCCTTAGTAGATTTTCATCGATGTCTGAGCATTGTTGTTCTATCCAGTTTGTTTTTGCTTTATTCATTTCTTTCCTGATCTTTTTATTGATTGCTCTGTATTTGGTTGCTCCTTCTGCAGTTTTCTTTACGTTCTTAAGTTTTCTTCTCTCATCGCATAGCTCTAGGATATAATTGGAGACCCAGGATTTTTTTATTGCATGTTTCTTGCCAAGTACATCTTTTGCTGTCTCAATTATTGTGGTATTGAAGGTATCAGTGATTAGATCTATGTCCATATCCGTTTCCGACTCACATGTCTTAAATTTGGAAATTTCAGGATAATTAAAAGATGTTCAACTCTTTAGTGTTTTTATGTCGTCTTTGAGGGAAACTTATTTTCTTGAACAAAGCATTAGGACATTTGAACATGACTTCTATGCTCATGAACAGAGTAATATAAAAAATATCATACATATGAATGTACTATTTATGTACCTCAATGGACGATAATTGAGAAATTTTAAATGTCCTTCGGAAAAAGCGGACAATCAAAAATGTATTTAGATTAAACATTTCAAAGAGAGCTCGGCTCTAAAAAAGGAAGAAAAAGAAAGAAAACGTGATAAGACTCGTTAGAGAACCTTTATTTATGTTTACTGGTTACTTTCTAATTTTAAAAAATAGTTGAAGTATTTTTTATGCGTCTCCTCGTGGCGAAATGTGCGCGGGAAATTTCTAAGCTGAACTCGTCCGACAAACGACCTATGAGTACTTGTCTGGTTTCTTTGAAGGCTAGCAGACGAGACAAGTCAACGACCCGTAAGGAGTAACGATCACGCGACCCCTGCTCGCATCACCACCCTCCCGTAAAGCATCAATGGCGTCACCCCAGGATGGCTGGAAGGTCTGTAACGGGGCTAATCGTCTGAAATGACAGAACTGCAGGGGCGGAATAATAGGTAGGCACTGTCAGGGGGGGAGATGGTGTCATAGCATATTAGTGAGATATTCATACATCAGAGAATATTAAGGTCATAGAAAGTGATTGGATGAAGGTCATAGAACAGAGTGAGCTGAAGGTCAAAGAACCAGAGTGATATGAGGTCAAAGAACCAAAGTGATATGAGGTCAAAGAACCAAAGTGATATGAAGTCAAAAAACCAAAGTGATATGAGGTCAAAGAACCAAAGTGATATGAGGTCAAAGAACCAAAGTGATATGAGGTCAAAGAACCAAAGTGATATGAGTTCCATAGGTCTCATTCGATACCCCAAGACACAGCTCGGAATTTGACTTCTAAAGTCGATTAAATCGTTTTGTTTACACTCCTAACAATAAATTCAGTATTCTATCTTGTACTTTGAACATCCACAAATTAAAGTCCATACACCCAGAACTTTAGCTTTAGGTCACATACATAAGATCTTCACGTCCTTACATCCAGAACCTCATGTTCTCGTCCACGCCCCAAGAACTTCAAGAACATACACTAAAAACGTCAATTTCTTGTCCGCACATCCATAACTTTAAGTCCATTTCCCCAACAAGAACTTCAAGTCTATACATCCAGAACTTCAAGTCTATAATACAGAACTACAAGTCTAGACATCTAGATCTTCAATTCTAGACATCCAGATCTTCAATTCTAGATATCCAGAACGTCAAGTCTATAATCCAGATTTTCAATTCTAGACATCCAGAACTTCAAGTCTAGACATCCAGATCTTCAATTCTAGACATCCAGAACTTCAAGTCTAGACATCCAGATCTTCAATTCTAGACATCCAGAACTTCTAGTCTATACATTCAGAACTTCCAGTCTATACATCCGGAACTTCAAGTCTATACACTCAGAACTTCAAGTCTATAATCCAGAACTTCAAGTCTAAATATCCGGAACTTCAAGTCTAGACATCCAGAACTTCAAGTCTAGACATCCAGAACTTCAAGTCTAAATATCCAGAACTTCAAGTCTAGACATCCGGAACTTCAAGTCTCGACATCCAGAACTTCAAGTCTATACATCCAGAACTTCAACTATATACATCCACAACTTCAACTCTATAAATCCAGAACTTCAACTCTATACATCCAGAACTTCAACTCTATACGCCCAGAACTTCAACTCTAAACATCACGAACTTCAAGTCTAGACATCCAAAACTTAAAGCGCACATACACAGAACTTCTAGTTCGCCCCAATTTAGGACCGGGCCCACCATTATTGATGTGTATTTTATGCAGCTTAGAAGGGAAGCTATGCACCCAGACTTGACTTCGACTCAACATTAGTTCAGACATGTTTTTGGTTTTGGCGTTAAGTGCGTGAACCCTATTAATTACCTCCCCCAACCTCACTGGCGTATGTCCCAACGTAGCATATAATATCATTAACTTCCAGGTCTCTACTCGAGTTTGCCAGACAAAATCTTAATTCTTTCATTTCCTATTTTGGGTTACTGGGGACCTCCCTATTTAACCAGACATCCAGTGCACAACATATCCTAAAATCACAATTGTTGGACTTCACAAAGAAGCAAAACAGAGATTTTAAGGAAAACAAATGTTAATTAGAAAACAAATGTACACTAATTAATACAACTTAAAAACCAATATATAAACATTCTAGCCAAGAAAAAATTCTATTAAAAAA
>MUZC01004414.1:211508-231508 GCA_002072015.1 Radix auricularia | reverse complement strand
ATGAAAGGGAGCAAACACAAACCTTTTTTAAAAATTAAAAAAATGTCTTAGCTGGGGCTTGAAACTACGACCTTCCGCATGTTAGGCGAATGTAATAACCACTACACTACGAAATACATGTTATTCTGTTGTTCTGGAAAAACAAAGTAATTGACCTCAATTGAAAGCATTGTTGGATTCGATGACCCCCCCCCCCCCCCACCGTCTGCACTATCTTTTCTTGTCAGCTGATTGTTCTATGGGATTAGGAAGCTTGCTTGGTGTCCGGCATGGTTGAACCATGAGGAGAATTATATATAGAGATACCATGGAGCCATTATTAGGTTAATTTGAAAGTTATACAAAAACTGACCGTGGTAGACGATTACCAAAACACACGAACAGGTCTAGGAAGTTTGCTAGTCACAATGAAATATTTTTCTTTTCATAATTTTTGTAGACATCTGGAATATATGCTTACTAAAGTCTATGATGCCCGAAATAATTCACAAACTTCTAGTTTTAAACAAATGCTGTGTAGAAGCTGCTCACAGAGATCTATAGGAATCAATAGAAAAAACTTTTTAATTGAACCTGCCAGTCAAAGAACAAGAGAGCAAATTTTAGTTGATGAAGGGAATATTATTTCGCCATGTTATGTTTGAAAAACAAAAACAGTTAAGAGATTTGTGTTCCTCTTAAGATGAAGTAGATGTAGAATCTCATCTGAGTTTTTGGCAATTATTAACATTTAAAAAAAAATGATGATTGAAATTTTATTTTCTTTATAGTATCAACATATTTTAGCGATAAGGGGAAGAGGGCGACAAACTTAGGATTTTGACCCGGGCGGCACATACCCACGCTACGCCGCTGGCATTTACGGTGAAACATGGAAATGCTTTTAATAACAAAAAAATTGCTTTAAATTTTGGATAAACGGAAATCCCTTATTCCACCAATCGCAGTTCTCGTCTTACAGCTATTAATAGCTGCTGTAATACCGACTTTGTAAGGACATCCAAGAAGCTAACTACACCTCAATAATGAATATATAAAACGGTCGCGACATGACTTCTGCCAAATTTTTATGAAGCCGTCATTGCTGGAATTTCATCAGTGGAACTAAACGCAGTATTTAGATTCTATTAGACTATTTCTCATATGCAATAATATTTTTTACAGATTTTTAAAATTATTGATGATGACGCGATCGATTGATATTTGATAATTGCATTTTTGGTGTCCTTTTATTTCAAATTTGTATATGCAAAAATTCACCATTAACATCGTATCATAAAATTCATTATGCATAGATAATATCTTCAGAGAGCTGGCATCATGAACCACGAGGAGATGTTCCAGATCTATTTATAGCCTGATGGAAGAAATGGATTTATATAAATTAAGAATACGTGAAATTTTAAATGATTACCTTTGAAAAAATGTTAAATAATTTAACACAGCTGATTTCAAAAAGTCTGTAAAGTTATGTAATAAAATAGCCCCTCCCCCTCTTTTTCTAAGGAAAAATGCCGCAATAGATTGGTTAGTGTAAGCATGTGCTTATAGTTATTGTACACATTTGGTTATAGTTAGTGTACACATTTGGTTATAGTTAGTGTACATATTTGATTATAGCTAACGTACACATTTGGTTATAGTTAGAGTACACATTTGGTTATAGCTAATGTACACATTTGGTGATAGTTAGAGTACACATTTGGTGATAGCATTCGGGTGTGAATTGATTGCCAACCAAACCAACACGATTAAACACAAAACTTTAGTTAAAAACAAGAATTAACTTGAGTCAAGGTTAAGATATGGACTAAATAATCTTCTTTATACAAGGGAGGCTTTATAATAATACAAAAATAAGAAATTACTTCGTTGTTCTGAATCACATTACTGAACTGAACTGTCCCTTAGCCCGACGCTGGGTCGTTGGGGCACCATTTTGAGCTGCACACTATCTCGTGCCATGTGTCACGGTTCTGAGCTGCCTTCTGGGAGTCGCTAAATGACAGGCCGGTCCACTCTTTGATATTGTCCTCCCAACTCTTCCTTGGTCTGCCTCTTTTTCTTCTTCCTTAGACTGTGCCTTGCAATATCGTCTTTGAGAGACCTCCAGATCTTGTCACGTGTCCGTACCATCGTAATTTCCTCTTTCTAATTGAGGTGAGAAGGTCCTCGTAAAGGCCAATGACAGCACTTATTTTGTCGCGGACCGCTTCGTTCGTGATGTACGCCATGTAGGAGATGTTTAGTACCTTTCCAAAACATCTCATCTCTAGCGCATAAATTCTTCTTTCGAGGTCTGCGGTGAGCGTCCAAGCCTCACAACCATACAGGAAGACTGACGTCGCCAAAGAGCGCATTAGTCGAATCTTTGATCGGGACAGCTTCTTGCTTTGCCAGGTGTGTTTAAGTTTGCTAAATGCTGCGGTTGTTTGGGCCATTCTGGCAAGAATTTCTGGCTTTGAGCCTTCATAGGATATTATAGCCCCTAGATATTTAAAGGTAGGGACCTCCTTGAGTTTTTGCTTGTTTGGGCCATTCTGGCAATAATTTCTGGCTTTGAGCCTTCATCGGATATTATAGCCCCTAGAAATTTAAAAGTAGGGACCTCCTTGAGTTTTTGCTTGTTTTGGCCATTCTGGCAAGAATTTCTGGCTTTGAGCCTTCATCGGATATTATAGCCCCTAGATATTTAAAGGTAGGGACCTCCTTGAGTTTTTGCTTGTTTGGGCCATTCTGGCATAATTTCTGGCTTTGAGCCTTCATCGGATATTATAGCCCCTAGATATTATAGCCCCTAGATATTATAGCCCCTAGATATTATAGCCCCTAGATATTATAGCCCCTAGATATTATAGCCCCTAAATATTATAGCCCCTAGATATTATAGCCCCTAGATATTTTAGCCCCTAGATATTATAGCCCCTAGATATTATAGCCCCTAGATATTTAAAGGTTTAGATTAGAATCACATAAAAAATCTACAATCATCCACATCTATAATCATCCACATCAAAATCTCCAAAGTGCAAAAATAATCATGTTATAACAAATGAGGTAGAATACCTGTGGATACAAAAGTGATTACAGAAGTGGTAGAATCTCTAGATGCAAAAAATGATTACAGAAATTATAGAAGCCCTAGATACATAAAAAATTATAGAAGTTACAGAAGCCCTAGATACACAAATGATTACAGAAGAGATAGATTCCTTGAATATAGAAATGATTACAGAAATTACAGAAACCCTAGATACACAAATGATTACAGAAGAGATAGATTCCTTGGATATATAAATGATTACAGCAGCTACAGAAACCCTAGATACACAAATGATTACATAAGTTATAGAATCAAACCCCATGTTATGACATTAAATTTTCTGTTAAGGTTATGGAACATCCGATTTGAGACCATCCCTAGGGAAATAGTGAACTATTCTGTTTCTATCAATCAGTCTCTTTCAATTGATTTAAAAGACATACATTTAACAAGCTATTTAAAAAAAACTGTTAATCATGTAGATCACACGATTTTAAATACATACTCGATGGAAACTAAAAATCACGTGATGGGATGTGCCCGTAATACTTATGGTTGTTAAACTCATGCATGATGAGTGATTAACTGACTATCCGTTGACCGATACGCACCAGGAAACTTTCGCCATCCTGATCCTGTCTGTCTATCAAGTAGTTGATTTTCTTTCTGTCTACCTGGATCCTAGCTCAGGAAGTCCCGGTCTAATCACTTGCTTTGGTTCAAGGAATTCTTGGAAAAAGTCAAGCTATTCCTGAAACACATCCTAGGTCACGTGGGGCAGCTCAACATGTATAATACATCTTATATCCGTACTCTTCAGATCTATGGCTGATTAGGGGGGGGGGGGCTTAGCGGGCTAAAGCCAGGGGCCCCCGACGGTTTTGGGGCCCCCAAACTTTTTATATTTTATAATAAACGTGTACAAATGTTTGCACGAACCCTTGACAATATAATAAAATAAGAAAAAAAAAATGTTATCTATACAACTGTTTGCCATTCAGTCTTAATAATCGATAAAACTTGATTTCATTGGCTCACTTAGAGAACATAGTATAAAATATAGTTTGTATTTTTAAAATTTCTCATATTAGATAAGTTCCGCAGGCCGTGTGGAGAGAGCAGTGGCGTAGCTGGAGGGGGGGCGGTGGGGGCGGTCTGCCCTGGGCGGCACACATTTTGAGGGTGGCATTTGTGGGCAATTAAAAAGTACAGCCAAAATTAACAAAAACCTTTTAATTTTTTTTGAAGCGGTAAAACCAAAGGGAAACAAAAATATTCATAATTTCGAGTATATTATATACTATGTGCTATTAATATCGCCACGGCAGTTTTAGCATGGAATTTCCACATGCGCAGAATGATGCGCGAACAAGTACCTGTATGACATTGTGGTTCAAACTCGCAAACTTGTGTTTTACTTGCAAGTAGCAATTTATGTTGCTGTTTCAGTTTTCATAAAAGAATTGTAAGAGAATGATTGAAAATTAAATGTATGTGTTTTTTATTGCATTAAAGTAGCACAAATTAAAATATAGTTATTTATTAAAATGTTACACCTATCAAATTAACGTAATGTGGAAATAATTAGAATTTTCACAAGAATATGAAAATATTCAAATTTCTCCGTTAATTGACACCACAATACGCATATATATTTAAAATTTACTTCTGAAGACGTAATTAGTAAAACGAGATCAGATACTGGAGTTCTACTTGTTTCAATGCAATCTATTTATTTTGTATATTTTGTTGCCTCAATTCATGGGAACTCGAATTTTTTGTTGCTGTTGTTTTAAGGTTTTTTTTTTTGGTGTTTTTTTAAAATTAATGCAAAACCTTTCATGGAACAAAGTGATATCAAAATACAAAACGCTGTTATATCTGCCAAAGTAATTTGTAAGAAATATAAGTGGTAAGAAATTAGAAGAAGTGGTTCTATCTTTAAAACAAGAAGTGCAACGAGGATTGTTTTGATCAATTGATAGATCTTAAAAGAAAATAAAAGAACACTTTGATCAGGTACATACCATTGCAAGAAAATATTCGTATATAGTCTAAACCACAGAATAACTTTAATCAATTAAACGAAGAATTTGCGCATCAAATAAATAACTGTTTTGACATTGATAAAGAAAATTTCAATATTGAAGAAAAAAGGATCTCGGTTTTTATAGCTCTACCTATACACTTGAAGAGGCATTACGTTAGAAAAACGAGGGGGAAAGACCCTTTTATCTATTAAAATTTATTCAACACTATAGATTGGAAAATAATGTACCCAACAGAAAAATTGTACTTTTGCTAAGAATTTACTCAACAATTGCTATCAAAGTTGCTAGTTTTGAAAGGAGCTTTTCCAAACTAAAATTATCTAAATCAAATATCTTCTAACCACAATGAGTGATTTAAGACCATAAAATTAAGATATTACAAATAATTTGAAATTTTGACAGCGTCATCCACGATACATGTATACCGACAGCTAGGAAAGTAAGTGTATAAATATGTCACTTACTAATGTATACAATTTCTTTGTAAAAAATCATTTATCTATAAATACAAAAATAAAAGCATAATAATTGGTAATATTTTTTGGAATATGTGTTGCCTCGGGGGGGGGGGGGGGCAGCAACCTCAGTAACTTTCTTGTGGCTTTTAAAAACAGAATCTTGCATTTTTCAAAGTGTGTATTTATAGGTATATCATTTTATGCGGCGTCTTTTATAACTGCTTACATAAATATGGCATGCAATGGTAAAAATCTTCCCCACCTTGACTTTGCTTCAATTAAATTTATTTATGTGTATTAATTCATAAAAATCCATCATATGATTGACTTAAGGGGACATCCATAAATGACTTCACGCTATTTTAGCATGTTTTTAACCCCATCCCCCTCGTCACACGTCATCATAAAAACTTTGACCCGTTTTTTAACGGTGACGTCATAAAGCTTTGGCCACCACAACCCACCCCAAAGAAAAAAACCTAGAAAAAACGTATTTTCTATTTGAAAATAAGCATGTTTCAAATCCATTTTTTGTCATTTTAGTATGTTTTAGTGTAAGGCTGCACTATAATATCGTAACACAAGTTAAGCCATGTAAAACGTCAATGAAATAAAGTGTCATTTATCAAACATTTAATCAAAGTTGCGCATTTTTTATGTGACGTTACGATTATTAACACCCCCTCTCGTCACAAATGTGGGAATCCCCCACCCCGGCGCGTGACGTCACTTATGGATAGCCTCTAAAAAGGGCGGCAAATTGGATACCGCCCCGGGCGGCACAAGTTCTAGCTACGCCACTGGGAGAGAGCACAGGCGCGTGATGCAACCGGTGTCGGGTTCGATTTCAAGCAGTGGATAATTAAATTTTTCTTTTCACACTCAATTGTAACATACCGCAAACACTTCAACCAATTATTTCTTCGTGTTCGTTTTTTTCTTCATTATTAATATTTAGTTACACTCATATATTAGCTGTTCACAATCATTTTATTTTAAAGGAAGATGGCTGGTTAGGGCTAGGCCCCCGTTTGATTTCAGCCCGGGGCCCCGTGCAGTCTTAATTCGCCCCTGCTTCAGATTGAAATCAATGATTAGACATCCTTACAAGTATATATTTAGAGAAAAATAACTTCTGCAACTTTTGAATTTAGACCTAGGCATCCTATGCTATCGCAATAGTTCAAATGAAAGACATATATCAGTGAATAAAATGATGGACTGAACAAGTGAACTGATTGTCTAGTGTTTGTGAGCTGTGTGCAAGCTTACCCATTAGGTGAATGTTAACAGATGAACTGTGAGTAATTAGTTGGCTGGTAGTGTATTTTAGGCTAACAGGTTGACTGTGAGTGATGCGTTCACTAGTATTGTAAATAGATTCGAAATGAATAAATTAAGGCAACTGTTTTTACACAAATCACGGCCTTGTATATTCAACCAATAATTTACTATGAACTGACTCATGGACTAGCCCAGGGTCTTCATAATTGATAAAATATTTCTTAGCATGTAATGAAATTATATCGTACGCCCTAACGACACCTAGATTGTAATGTAGGCCCTCACATCCCCAAGATTATAATGTGCGCCCTCACATCACCTAGAAACTATTGTGCGCCCTCGCTTCACCTAGATTGTAATGTGCGCCCTGGCTTCACCTAGATTGTAATATAGGCCCTCATTATTCACCTAGATTGTAATGTACGCCCTCACATCACCTAGATTGTAATGTACGCCCTCACATCACCTAGATTGTAATGTACGCCCTCACATCACCTAGATTGTAATGTACGCCCTCATTATTCACCTAGATTGTAATGTACGCCCTAACGTCACCCAGATTGTAATGTACGCCCTCACGTCACCTAGATTGTAATGTACGCCCTCACGTCACCTACATTGTAATGTACGCCCTCACGTCACCTACATTGTAATGTATGCTCTTACGTCATCTAGATTGTAATGTATGACCTTACACCATCTAGATTGTAATGTACGCCTTAGCGTCATCTAGATTATAATGTATGCCCTTACGTCATCTAGATTGTAATGTATGCCTTAACGTCATCTAGATTGTAATGTATGCCCTTACTTTATCTAGATTGTAATGTATGCCCTAACGTCATCTAGATTGTAATGTATGCCTTAACGTCATCTAGATTGTAATGTATGACCTTACGTCATCTAGATTGTAATGTATGCCTTAACGTCACCTAGATTGTAATGTATGCCCTCACATCACCTAGATTGTAATGTATGCCCTCTCGTCATCTAGATTGTAATGTATGCCTTAACGTCACCTAGATTGTAATGTATGCCTTAGCGTCATCTAGATTATAATGTATGCCCTTACGTCATCTAGATTGTAATGTATGCCTTAACGTCATCTAGATTGTAATGTATGCCCTTACTTTATCTAGATTGTAATGTATGCCCTAACGTCATCTAGATTGTAATGTACGCCTTAACGTCATCTAGATTGTAATATATGACCTTACGTCATCTAGATTGTAATGTATGCCTTAACGTCACCTAGATTGTAATGTACGCCCTCACATCACCTAGATTGTAATGTACGCCCTCACATCACCAGATTGTAATGTACGCCCTTAAGTCACCTAGATTGTAATGTACGCCCTCACATCACCAGATTGTAATGTACGCCCTTAAGTCACCTAAATTGTAATGTACGCCCTCACATCCCCTAGATTGTAATGTACGCCCTCACATCACCAGATTGTAATGCACGCCCTTAAGTCACCTAGATTGTAATGTAGGCCCTCACATCAGCTAGATTGTAATGTGCACCCTCGCTTCACCTAGATTGTAATGTACGCCCTCATTATTCACCTAGATTGTAATGTACGCCCTCATTATTCACCTAGATTGTAATGTACGCCCTCACGTCACCTAGATTGTAATATACGCCCTCATTATTCACCTAGATTGTAATGTACGCCCTCACATCACCTAGATTGTAATGTACGCCCTCACATCACCTGGATTGTAATGTACGCCCTCACATCACCTAGATTGTAATGTACGCCCAGACTTCACCTAGATTGTAATGTACGCCCTCACGTCACCTAGATTGTAATGTATGACCTTACGCCATCTAGATTGTAATGTATGACCATACGCCATCTAGATTGTAATGTACGCCTTAGCGTCATCTAGATTGTAATGTATGCCCTGACTTCACCTAGATTGTAATGTACGCCCTCACGTCACCTAGATTGTAATGTACGCCCTCACGTTACCTAGATTGTAATGTACGCCCTCACGTCACCTAGATTGTAATGTACGCCCTGACTTCACCTAGATTGTAATGTACGTCCTCACGTCACCTAGATTGTAATGTACGCCCTCACGTCATCTATTGTAATGTACGCCCTGACTTCACCTAGATTGTAATGTACGCCCTCACGTCACCTAGATTGTAATGTACGCCCTAACGTCACCTAGATTGTAATGTACGTCCTCACGTCACCTAGATTGTAATGTACGCCCTCACGTCACCTAGATTGTAATGTACGCCCTCACGTCACCTAGATTGTAATGTACGCCCACACGTCACCTAGATTGTAATGCACGCCCTGACTTCACCTAGATTGTAATGTACGCCCTCACGTCACCTAGATTGTAATGTACGTCCTCACGTCACCTAGATTGTAATGTACGTCCTCACGTCACCTAGATTGTAATGTACGCCCTCACGTCATCTAGATTGTAATGTACGCCCTCACGTCACCTAGATTGTAATGTACGCCCTGACTTCACCTAGATTGTAATGTACGCCCTGACTTCACCTAGATTGTAATGTACGCCCTGACTTCACCTAGATTGTAATGTACGCCCTCACGTCACCCAGATTGTAATGTACACCCTCACGTCACCCAGATTGTAATGTACGTCCTCACGTCACCTAGATTGTAATGTACGCCCTGACTTCACCTAGATTGTAATGTACGCCCTCACGTCACCTAGATTGTAATGTATGCTCTTACGTCATCTAGATTGTAATGTATGACCTTACGTCATCTAGATTGTAATGTACGCCTTAGCGTCATCTAGATTGTAATGTACGCCGTCACATCACCTAGATAGTAATGTACGCCTTGACATCACCTAGATTGTAATGTACGCCCTGACTTCACCTAGATTGTAATGTACGCCTTGACATCACCTAGATTGTAATGTACACCTTGACATCACCTAGATTGTAATGTACGCCTTAACGTCACCTAGATTGTAATGTACGCCCTCACATCAGCTAGATTGTTATGTACGCCCCCACTTCACCTAGATTGTAATGTACGCCCCCCCCACACCTAATTGTAGTGTGTGGACTCACTTCGCCTGTCCAAGTAGCAACATTTTCAGCATCAGGGGGGAGGATTATTTAGGTACTCCTTGGATATTCAAGTCGTCTATTCTCATTTTAAAGTATTTGTTACTCATGTTATTCACCGAATGTCTGTGTATCCTAATATAGTGGGTAGACTTGTCAGACTTAGAATAACACTTGATTTAATCAGATTTTATTGACCGTTTTTAAGAGCGATTTTGTTTTTTTGTTGATTTTTTTTAAGGCAATGCCTTTTGGGGGAAGTCACCACGTCACCACGATGCATATTGTTATAATTATTAAAACGAATCTGTTCCACTTTTTTCAGTTTTTTGGATTTACATAATCATCTTGTGAAGCCAGAGTTACCTATAAACAACAACAATTGACGTAATTGACATCCAAGATGAGAAACTTTGGAGGTAAGAATAAAAACTAAAATCCGTGGCTTACCGAAAAAGGGGTGGGGTGAGGTGGGACAAGGGGACATAATACCGCTGATGGTAAACTCCTCTTCATGTGTTAGGGTAAGAGAAAGCGGAGCTTTTTATCCTAATAAAAGAAAAAAAGCAAGCATTTAAAGACATAAAGAAAGTAAAAGCTCCTAATGCTAAAGCTTCTAACTCCATTTTGTATGTCAGTTCTTTTGCATTAACGCAAATAAACTAAAAATCCAAGACGTTTAAGTAGTATGGGAGCGTTACACTGATGTACTGGTACTTTAATACTTCTAGTTAGTGAGCCTCTCCTGTAGTAGGAGGTAAGATAACTGTAACCGATCAAGTTTGAACAACACCCAATCAAATACCAACAATTTGGAGGGGGCAAGTTTGAACAACACCCAATCAAATACCAACAATTTGGAGGGGGCAAGTTTGAACAGCACCCAATCAAATACCAACAATTTGGAGGGGGCAAGTTTGAACAACACCCAATCATATAGCAACAATTTGAAAGGGGGCAAGTTTGAACAACACCCAATCAAATACCAACAATTTGGAGGGGGAAAGTTTGAACAACACCCAATCAAATACCAACAATTTGGAGGGGGCAAGTTTGAACAACACCCAATCAAATACCAACAATTTGGAGGGGGCAAGTTTGAACAACACTTAATCAAATACCAACAATTTGAAGGGGGCAAGTTTGAACAACACTCAATCAAATACCATGACCCCAACCGTAGACATGGAGCCTCAAATAATAATGGGCAGCAAATTTGGGGAATAGTTCATTCTGAAAAATAATTTCTTTGAGTCAGGCACGTGCCTGCCACCAGAGGGAGAGCTGACACGGCTAATGTGAGAAAGATTTTCGTTAATTAAAGAATAAAGTTATTGCGTACTTAGGAGTGTTATTCTCCGTCTATAGAATAATTATTTTGCTTTCTCTGACGTTTAATTTATAGCATAAACACAAGGAATAAATAAAAGTTTTTCACAACCGAAGGATTGAATAACTGGCAGGGGGAAAAATCTCACAATAGGTAATGGTTTTTTATTGCTCAAAACACCAAGATTTTTTATAATGGAGAGATTTAGAAAACCGGACCTAAAAAGGGATTGTTTATTATTGAAAATAGAAACCATTTGTTGTGGAAAAAGCGAATAAAAATAGCATGAAGTTTTTGTCAGAATTAAGGCTGGTAACGATTAAACTTTTGAAAAATTAACGATTAATTTCATGAATAAATAATTAATTTCCATTAAAGGGAAATAATAAAACAGGGAATTTGCACTTTTTGTTTTGTGTTATTCGCACTGTTTCCTAAACGGAAAAAATATTTTACATTTTTTAAAAATGCTATGGATTGTTGTACTATGTTCCTCAACGATACATATCCTTTGATCTGGGCTATTATATTGTTTATTTTTTTAAATTATTAACTAAAAAAGAAATATAAATATTTTCTTAAATTTTAATCGAATTTTCATCCATTAAAATTATTTTATCGATATTAATGCAATACAATTTTTTATCAAGTGATTGAGAAATTAATCTTTAATTTCCGCAGCCCTGCTCAGAATTTTTACCTTATTAAACTCCTAGCTAAACAGAATTTTAATTTTCGCTGCATCTTTAAATTTTAATTTAAACTTATTATTATTATTATATTATTATTTTAGTAGGGGTAGCTGATGAATCTGGGGACATCTTGTAAGATTGTTAAAAACATGATTTTTTAAACTTTCAATGCACACAAGGCACCTAAAATTTTAAAATGAGCTTATAGCAAATTTTGGAGAAAAATTTCGCTATGTTCATGCGTCTGTTACGAAATCCTAAATATTATATTTGATGGCACTCCAGATTTTATACAAATATTTGCACAAATAAAGTTTTGCGAGATGCACAGACTGGAAGTAAGACCGTAGAAGCTGTAGAACCTTTCAAACTTGTTGTTAAATAAATAATGAAGCTGCCTACGTCATTTCTGAAATGATTTTCAGCTGAAAGCTGCTGGTAGTTATGTAATAGACCGCAGATGTCTATTTTAATATCTTATTTCTTCTCTCGGGACCGGACAGCAAAAATATGTTCAACAGAGACTCGGGTTATAAAATATAAATATCAAATTTTTACCTAGCTCAAAAATTCATAAAACCTGGTTGTTGTTTTTTTTCCTCTTTACATGCTGCTTCCAATAAAACCAACTCTCTAACTTTCATTTTGTAAATCAGGGATTGAAACGTCAGCTCTTGGGTAGTTATATTTGCCTCCAAATGCCAAAAAAACACTAACTAAATAGACTTCAGGATACCCGATGGTGCTGTAAATATACCATGAATCATGGACGTTATTTGACATTAGTATAAAAAAAAAAAAAAAAACTATTAAAATTTTTTTTAAAAAAACTAACCGAATCAGATGAAAACTTTAAACCACGAACAGACGCATAAACTTCTCTATTAGCAATGGAATCTTTATTTTATTTTATTTTCTAAGCTTTTGGGCCCCTACAAACCTTTATTTCATGAGGGTATAGATGCCCGAAATTATTTTAATGCATGGTGACTTAAAGTATTACGGTGTTTTAAATACATATTTTGAAGATGCTTCACACTGAAAAACAAATAGTACTAGTAGATAGGGCAAAAAAATAATTTGAAAATGAATGTTAGACAATTTGATTTATTTAGATGTATGACGCATTTCATGCTGGAGGTTACCCCGTCAAGTGTAATAATATTACTTGAATATTTCTTGCAAATTGTAATATGGAATACTAGCGGTGAGAGAAGCTTTTATTAACTTTAGTTGTTAATAAATAATTACTAACCATTAACAAGAGGAAACTAGGAATGGCTATTTTTAGCCTTTGAGCATAAAATGAGCATAGACAGATTAACATGAATAATGACGTCACCATCAAGGATGTCGGCATTTGGAAAATGTGGGATATTAAACCAACAATGGAAACCTCTTAATGTTTTATTGTAACAAAGCTATTTATTATGTTAGAACTATTACTTTGCAATTCCATTTCGTCCAATCTGCCCCAGGCGCAGAAATGAACTTTACGCCACTGATTAAAGTACGAAGTGTTTTTATTCACCTTTCCGGTAATTTTTTTTTTTTTTTTTTTGCATAGCGATAAATTCCAGTCAAATTCTTAAGTTTACTTTTTATGCTACTGGCGCGCTCGCTGCCAAGTATTTGGCGCTAATGAACCTTTCGTTAACTTACCAGTTTGTGTAGCTCTGTTAAACTTAAAACTGCTGACTCGTCAATATTTACCCAAGCTTTAAGGCCGTGTGGCGTGACTTATAATAGACTTAATGTAAGTCTGTGCGGGGGTAGGGGGGAGAGAAGGAACAGGGTCGGCCTAAACAATTGCGGGGCCCTATGCGAAACGGATTGCACGAGGCCCAGTCTCGAGGTTAGAAATAAGGATAATAAGTGAAAATTTAAACCTAGAATTATTCGGGGCTCTCTGCGGCCGCATAGGTTGAAGGGGCTTAGGGCCGACCCTGAGAATGAAGACTCCATTGTGTAAGAATAGTAAGCTGGCATGAAGATAGATAACCCCGGAAGTATGTGATAGAAAGCATAGATACAGACAGTCTAGCTAGGAAGAGAGAGAAAAAAATTTTTTTTAGTCCCATAACCTCTTTTTATCGAGGATTCTAATGTTTCCATTAGAATATTCTCGGGCTTAATAGACACTGGCGGCGCCCATCCCTCTCCAGGTCAGCGGAGGACTTTCTATTAGTCATTACACAACATTTTTATAGTGGCTTTTCGTGGGCTTGAACCCACGCCCCTCAGCTTGTGAGGCTAGCGCACTATTGACTTCGCTACCCAGCCGGAGAGAGAACTTATGGATTAGAAATAGTCAAGATAGTAAGAAAATGATAGGTTAGGAAGTAAGAAAGAGACTAAATGTAGTTACTCATTTTAAATATATTTGTTATATTTAAATGACAATTTTTTTTTAAGTTCAGAAGCCGCATCCTGACTTCAGGCCCATAAAAAATGTGACATCACTGGATTGTTCTAGGACAGCTAGCATGGTACACACTCCATCTAGTTATATTGATAGGACAGAGAGTACAAAGCTATTATTGCACACCTCTATCTAGTTATATTGATAGGACAGAGAGTACAAAGCTATTATTGCACACCTCTATCTAGTTATATTGATAGGACAGAGAGTACAAAGCTATTATTAAACACCTTCCATCTAGTTATATTGATAGGACAGAGAGTATCCAGTTAGCATTGCACACCTTCATCTAGTTATGTCGAGGCATGTGCCAAGACTCTATAAATAACTCAATGTAGATAGAATTATTTCAAAGGCGTATTTTCGTTTAATGCCATTTTGTTAATTGTGTTTGTTAATTAAATTGCGGGACGTGACAATCCTGGAATATTTCAATCTTACATGATTTGATTAAGGTAATCAGATATTGTGTTGTTTTCTGCGTTCCATAAATAAACAATCTTCGTAGCATCCTCCATCTAAATCCATCTTCATGTATATTTTAAAGGTCAAAGGTTAATAAGTTGTTTTTTTTTTTCGGAAGTCGTTAAATTGATGACAGACTTGAGGGTTGTGGAAAGATTGTTTCTGGTTTAGAGATAATAATGCGTGTTTTTCGATTTGATCAAATCAAAGTTCACGGCGGAGCAGTCGGGTGAGAGCATGTTAATGAAGGCATTGTATGGCAATGTCACAGATATGAAAATTGTTAAGTTTCAAATTGTGAAGAACAAAAATGTGTATAGCCATATAAATTGTATTGATTATGTTTTCACGTTGAGAATAAATTTTGTTGTATTTTAAAGAGGTCACTGTTGTTTTTGTTTAATTAATTATTTTTTACCTAATAAACGTAACGACTTATGTAAGAGAAAAATGATCTAATAGGTCATCTCGATTACTTGATGACCTGTTCCATCACGTGATGACCTGTTCCATCACGTGATGACCTGTTCCATCACGTGATGACCTGTTCCACCACGTGATGACCTGTTCCACCACGTGATGACCTGTTCCACCACGTGATGACCTGTTCTACCACGTGATGACCTGTTCCACCACGTGATGACCTGTTCCACCACGACTTATCTTTGTGAAACCTTGTTAACGGTAGCAGTTTGGGTCAATAATCTCAGCTTTTTGCTTTTTAATTCTCAGAAAAGCATTTTTTTTTGCCTCACTCCCATTCCATCATAACGTTCAAAAAGACATGTAAGATCAAGATCTTCATTGTGATTTTCGTTTGAATTCTAAGCACAGCAATTACATTTAAACACAAACGGTTTTTTTCCAGTAATGTCTCTTGAAGCTATTAACAGATTGTCTAAACTCTTTGTCGTTTGTTATCAATGAATTGCTTGGCACATTGCACTTCTCACCTCACTTGGATGTGTGTAGATAATAGCAAGGACGGAAAATATCCCTTTGTTGTAAAAAATTGGAGGATGGGGCTGGCGACTGAACTCCAGAACACGTGAAGGGGAACAATAGCAGACGGCCGACACTGAGTTTCATAGAGATAAACTAAAAATGCATTAATTTTATTTTGGTACATTCAATCGATCTGAAATTTTAATACAATGCAACGTTGGGTGACACGAGTCTAAGTGGAAAATTTCAGCTCGATAGCTTCACGGCAAGTGGGTTATTTCTGACTTTTGTTTTTTCCGCCGGAAGATACGACGGTGAAATTAATATAAGGTATTTAAAAATAAATAGAGGTAAAAAATAAAAAAAATAAAAAAAAAAGATTTAAAAAAAAAACACGTTTTTATAAGTAGACTAAAAAGAAGAAAATAAATACAGTTAAAAAAGATTTGTAAAAACCACGTTTTAAAAGGGGAACAAACTAGAAGAATATAAATTAAAACTTAGAAGTTCAAGTACTTTGATTCAATTTGACTAAAAACGTAGCACGGGTGCTTCAAAATTCCACTCTAAATTAGAAAAACTTTCAAAAACAGGTGTTTGGTATAAAAATTAATGATTTATAATGTAGAAGGCTGAAGAGAGATCTATAAGTGAGAAAACGAGTGAACTGTATATGGAAAATCTAAAGGCATCGTCTCCAGGTTTTTGGTCTTATTAAATCACATGACCTGAACTTATACGTTTACATTTATTTTCTTCTCTGTATTCCACTTATAAAAACGTATTTTTTTAAATTTTAATTTGTTACCCCTATTTATTTGGGGCAGTATTTTGTTCAACACTTCCACACAACGTTTGGCGACTTGACAATTTGTGTTAGATCTCTCAAAGATCAAGTCCTATGTAAGGTTTATTAGATCTTTATTTTAACATGTGATTTCTCTGACATGGTTGATAGACGGTTAAAGTTATAAGAGACATTTTTAATGCAATTTCCATTGGGAATTGCGGTTATAGATTCGAAATGTCTGGCCAGTCTTTTCGAGTTTTGAACAGCGACTCCTCCTGAATCATAAAAGATAGAGGGTTCGGGTCCTTTGAAAAAATATTAAGGAAGTCCCAAGGATCTGCACGGGCTTAAAAAATTACAGAAAAGATTTACTGGATTTCTTGGAAACTTAAAAAAAAAACACCTTTAAAAATATCAATATTTTGTCAATTTCTCGCCAACCATAATATCTATCGGCCTCAAACAAAGGCCAAAAGGTAAATAATAATATTTAGAACATTGAGGGAGGCGGAATTTTGCAGCATTAAACGACAGCTATACATATGTAATTTTAGCAGCAAGTTGTGATAGTAATTATTGTTTTCCTTAGTTTCAAAATTATTGATTTGAAATAACTTTTAATGTAATCTAGGGCCATAGTTGATCTGGCTTTTCCACATTGTGATTTCTATTGTTAGATTGGTGAGCGGTGCATTGTTTAGTGTGGTGTAGCGTGAGGGAATGTGACGTCATAGTGTGTTTACTTTCAGAATTACTTTTTTGAATAGCATTTTAATGTAATCTAGAATGATTTCCCTTGAATAAAAAAATTGAAAATTCTTTGTAAGAAATTGCGTTTAAATACTCTTTCGAATTTTTATTACTTGTTTCCTGTTAATATTTATGGTCATCAAACATGATTAAAGTTTTCAATTCCATCTCTCTATTGCTTATTAATTAAGAGTATTTAAATGAATTAACACAAACTCACTTTCAATTCTGACTTTCTTTTGTTACATTTTAAAAATTATTTTGTTTTTAACCTTTTGCTGTCTGTTGCCCACACGAATGTATCTGTACCTATACAATTGGCCTACCCAGTTATGCCGCAGCTTCTTTCATATACCAATCACCATTTGGGTACATTTATTATAATTACCCACAATTCTTCGATTTTTGTGTGCTCGGTCGTAGGGAGTTCTAATGTTTCCATTAGAAGTTTCTCGGGGCTTGGTAGACCTTGGCGGCGTCCATGTCCTCTACAGGTCAGCAGAGGTCCTTTTAGCGATAGTCATTCATCATTCTTACTGTGGCTTTGTGTGGGCTCGATCCCACACCCTTAGCTTGTAAGGCGAGCGCACGATTGACTTCGCTATCCAGCTATCTTCAATTACAATTACTAAAATGGGAAAATAAAACTAAGGTTATAAAAATACCTGCTATGGTATATCATTGAAATAATTCAATTCTTTTTATTCTACAACACCGCAGTGCTCTAATTAATTAATAGTAAACTTTTTTGTTTTCTGTTCGTGACGTCTGCTAGGAGGGAGGGAGGGGACGGTGGGGGCTATAAGTATAATCTTTATTGACTCAGTTGTTTGTTATAGCGATCGTTGCGTCTTATGCTACACTCCATCAATAGTTTGGTAATGGCTTGCGCTTAGTTGGGGATTGAGTCAGTGGCGTCGCTAGGGGGGGCGGGGGGGGGCGGGCCGCCCCGGGTGACACCAACCCTAGCGACGCCCCTGGATTGAGTCTCCAGTTAGTCCAATTCTCCTCCCAGTAAATTCTCCGTCAGCCACGGCACTCTGCACACATTGCTGCGATATGAAAGTGATGCCTATAATAACTTCGAGAGTCACTGTTGGGCCGCGTTGAATGTAATGGAGAGATGAAGTGTTTACTATCGGGAATGTAAATATTTTCTTTCAATCACACGGAGAGCTCGCACACCGTCCCCATAGGCGGCAAGAGAGATCTGCCCCAGACATGCTAAGATATCCCACCGCTGGGCTCCAAGCGTGTGTCTCCGCTCAAAGTAATATTTGTGGTAGGCGTGGGGGTGAGGTGGGGGGGGGGGAACAACCCTAGAGTCCGAGATGGACGGTTGAGAGGATTCTGGGAAAGCTATAAATAATGGCATGGGCATTTCTATCCTTGCGGTGAAATCGGGCTAATAATAGTTGAGAAATGAAGGAGTGGTGGCTTTGATTCATCGCAATGGGGTGCTCCTGGAGAGACGTGGAATATAGGGGCCCGGATAATTATAAGCTGTGCAGGACTTGGACTCAAATAGATGGCCAAGAAAGGGAGGTCATTTGTTGGCCGTAGGGAAGTATGGCATTTCTTTCAAACACGTACTTTATGATGTCCCTCTAAGCTGCGTGATCTATGACCTGGTGATAGACGAGGGATAAATAGCTGGCAGGGACTCAAGGAATACATCTAGGCAAGTGATGGGAGACACACAATGTTAGACTAGGCAAGTGATGGGAGACACACAGTGTTAGACTAGGCAAGTGATGGGAGACACACAATGTTAGACTAGGCAAGATATGTGAGGCACAATGTAAGAATTGGCAAGAAATGGGAGACACACAATGTTAGACTAGGCAAGAAATGTGAGGCACAATGTAAGAATTGGCAAGAAATGGGAGACACAATGTAAGAATTGGCAAGAAATTGGAGACACAAAATGTAAGTCTAGCAAGAGACGGGAAACACAATGTAAGTGTAGGCATGAAATGTGAGACACATTGTAAGAATTTGCAAGAAATAGAAGACACAATGTAAATCTAGCTAAGAAATGGGAGACAAAAAATGTAAGTCTAGGTAAAGATGAGAGTCGCACAATTAAGTCTAGGAGAAAGATGGGTGACGCACAATGTAAGTATAGGCAAGATATGTGAGACACACATTGTAAGTCTAGGAAGGGGGTGGGTGAACACAATGTAAATCTTGGCAAGAAATGGGAGACACAAAATGTAAGTTAAAGAAAGTGGTAGGAGACACAATCTAAATTTAGGAAAGCAATGGGAGACGCAAAGAATTTGACAGGACAAGAGATGTGGCACACAATCTTAGTATAGGCAAGAGATTTGGCACACAATTTTAGTATAGGCAAGATATTTATTTGGCACACAATTTTAGTATAGGCAAGAGATGTGACACACAATCTTAGTATAGGCAAGAGATGTGACATACAATTTTAGTATAGCCAAGAGATGTGACACACAATCTTAGTATAGGCAAGAGATTTATTTGGCACACAATTTTAGTATAGGCAAGAGATTTATTTGGCACACAATTTTTAGTATAGGCAAGAGATGTGACACACAATCTTAGTATAGGCAAGAGATTTGGCACACAATTTTAGTATAGGCAAGAGATTTATTTGGCACACAATTTTAGTATAGGCAAGAGATGTGACACACAATCTTAGTATAGGCAAGAGATGTGACACACAAT
>MUZC01004414.1:179119-201619 GCA_002072015.1 Radix auricularia | reverse complement strand
AAAAAAGAAGGAAAAACAAAGAAAAGAATATCTTCAGACCCATCTAACTGTTCAACGAATGGAGTTCGTGTGGCTGTACTATCGAGAAGGATTAACAAATTACAACTTACCAAAGTCAAGAGGTATCAAGTCAATATGCCATCTAGCAACGTTGCGTTGTCTCCCTTCGATGGTCACTCAGTGATGTCCGCACACCTTAGTTAAGCCACTGCTGGAAACTATATTAACGTTTAACTATCTTTCTATCAGATCTAATGGCGATCTTCTAGCATTATAGCTCATGGTGTGTCTCTCTAACAATAAATAATTTTTTTTTTTTTAAATAAAATTTAACGCTAAACCTTGATAAGAAAAAAAGTTTTAGAACTTTCAATTTACTCCCCAATTTCTTCCTCCACATTTCTCTTTCCATTCTTCCCTTGGATTGTCCATGTTTGTGTGTTAGTTTCTGGGCCTGATCGCGTGTGCGGCATGCGGCCTTAATTGAATTGCATACGAAAGAGAACGACATTTAAACTTGGTTATTTTAGCAGAGAACCCTTTGGGGTAACCTGCATTCAGAATTTGAAGTCCTTCTTGTAACTAAAAGATTCACAGAGTTCAATCATCCTTAATAACTCCTTAGTTTTTATAGATCACATGTGTCTTCAGACGAAATGGGGCGACAACTTTCATCACACACTCACGTGGGTTTCTAGGAATGACCATCTTTTATTTTTTACGATGTCGCTTCCCCACTCTCTCTCTCTCTCTCTCTCTCTCTCTCTCTCTCTCTCTCTCTATCTATCTATCTATCTATCTCTTTCTCTCTCGCTTTCCGCACCCTCTCTCTTTATCTGTTTTTCTGTGTATATATATATACAGGGGCGGATTAAGACTGCACGGGGCCCCGGGCTGCAATCAATCAAACGGGGGCCCTATCCAGCCAGCATCCCTTAAAACAAAGTGATTGCTCACAGCTAATATAAGACTGTAACTGAATATTAATAATGAAATAAAACGAACACAAAGAAATAACTGTTTGAAGTGTTCACTGGTATGTTACAATTGAGTGTGAAAAGAATGTATTTTTTTTACATTCCACCACTGGGAACCGATCAAGACACCGCTTGCATCACGAGCCTGTACTCTTTAAACACGGCCAGTGGAGCATGTTTAAATTGAGAAATTTTTAAAATATAAACTATTAGGACTATCAGGTCTGAATCGTGATCAGTTTAATAGATGATATTTATAAATTTATTTTATTTTCAAGGGTTCGTGCAAACATTTGTACACTTTTATTATAAAATATAAAAAGTTTGGGGGCCCCCAAACCGTCGGAGCCCCTGGCTTTAGCCCGATCAGCCCCCGCCCTTAATCCGCCATAGTATATATATATTTTATATACATATATATACACATAATATATCTATTCTAAGATTCTCAGACCAGACTCTGTTATTAATTTTGTTATTAATTTGAATAATATACCACCCAGATACCCCCGCCCCGAGAAATCCACTTACGATCACGCACAGATGAAAATTCCAATAATTACTTCTGTCTAGTTAAACAAACGCCCCACCATTTGCAGCTAACCGTTCGTTAAGGCGGGCAGGAATAATATGTTGTTGAAATGCCCATTAATTTGTGCTTGAAGTGGATCAAAATAAACTGAAGTTAGTGCGGAGTAGGCACCACTCTGATACGCGCATACATCTATGCACAGATACACACGCTGATCACACACACGCTGATCACACACACGGGGCAAAGCTAAACACGCGTACACATCCACAAGGAGACATAATCACACACACATATAAAAACAAAACAAAAAATAAAATTACGTCCAAACATTGCAATGAAAGAAGCGACCACAAATCGATAACTGGTGATCTAAGCTAAGTGATGTAAACACGTATTTCTCTGGGTTTTATTTTTATCTCTCTCGCTTCAATTTGCCGGACTGTTGGTGTCGGGCGTTTCTTTAATCAATCCGGTAATTGACAGTCACGTGGCTAGTCGGGGCTAAGTGGGATGGTGGGACAAGATGTCGATAGACTGACGGAGATAAGGGGGTGAGAGGGTAAGGGAAAGGTCTTGGAATTGTCGAAATTAGCTGAGGAGATGGTGTGAATAGGAATCGATGATATTTAATTGGCATGATGATAAGAGTGAAACATGGGAGAGAGCAATATGAGGGGAGAGCATTGAGATGAGGGAGAGCAATATGATGGGGGGGGGGGGGAGAGCAGTGAGATGGTGGTTGTAACATGTTTGCTCTCTTTTGATTTTACCGCACCTAAGTTGTTTCTATTTTTTTTTACATTCGTTTTATTTGTGTACTATTTGTTTGTTGAGGAAGGCTCTTTGCCGAAACGTTTGTTGTTTTGTTACGTCCAGTCAGGCTCACGCATACCCTGTTTACATATAATCCTTTTACTAATCCATAAGGCTGATTGCAGTCTCACACACATTTTTTTCCACGGGTTTATCATAATGATAATTGGGCAGCTGACGTCATTACTGACTTTTACCCATTACCCAAACTTAAATTAAAGTTAAAGCTGATACTTAAGAGTTTAGAGCAGGGGCCGGCGAACTGTTTAGCCCGTTACCCAAAAATATAAAGTTTTATGTTGACGTTAGCCCCGAAGACGTGAATTCTAATGCATTGTATCAGTTATATTTGAGTCTGCGTTACTCCCAAGAATTCCCGTTTTACCCCAAAATGGTTCATTTTCCCCTGTTCGCCGACCCCTGGTTTATAGACTATGAAACCAAGCTTTGTGACATGTGACCATCCTGTAGTATTCTAAGTATCTGGTAGAGCCCAGCAGTTCAAGTCCAGGCATCTTTTAGATGGTCATGAGATCAATTGAAGATGTGTAAAAAAACTCAGTACGAAAGTTCTTATCTTATCTTATATGTTACAGACGCTCCTTCTGTACAGAAGATTATTGCGTCCTACGTATTTCTATGGTTTGTTTTTAGTCCTCGATTCAAACTGACCAGACTGGATTAAAACTGACCAGACTGGATTCAAACTGACCAGACTGGATTCAACCTGACCAGACTGGACTCAAAATGACCAGATTGGACTCAAAATGACCAGATTTGACTCAAACTGACCAGACTGGACTCAAACTGACCATACTAGACTCAAAATAACCAGACTGGACTCAAACTGACCAGACTAGACTCAAAATGACCAGATTGGATTCAAAATGACCAGATTTGACTCAAACTGACCAGACTAGACTCAAACTGACCAGACTGGACTCAAACTGACCAGACTGGACTCAAACTGACCAGACTAGACTCAAAATGACCAGACTGGACTCAAACTTACCAGACTGGACTCAAACTGACCAGACTGGATTCAAACTGACCAGACTGGACTCAAACTGACCAGACTGGACTCAAACTGACCAGACTGGACTCAAACTGACCAGACTGGACTCAAACTGACCAGACTAGACTCAAACTGACCAGACTAGACTCAAACTGACCAGACTGGATTCAACCTGACCAGACTAGACTCAAACTGACCAGACTAGACTCAAACTGACCAGACTAGACTCAAACTGACCAGACTGGATTCAACCTGACCAGACTGGACTCAAACTGACCAGACTGGACTCAAACTGACCAGACTGGACTCAAACTGACGAGACTGGACTCAAACTGACCAGACTGGATTCAACCTGACCAGACTAGACTCAAAATGACCAGACTGGACTCAAACTGACCAGACTGGACTCAAACTGAACAGACTGGATTCAACCTGACCAGACTAGACTCAAAATGACAAGATTGGACTCAAAATGACCAGACTGGACTCAATCTAATCAGACTGGATTCAAGATAGCTGGACCCCCGAATCTCAGTAAAACTTATGTATGACATTATTTTAAGAGAAAATAATATTTTTGAAGTTGATTTTCTTTAAAAAAAGACTTTGCTTAGTATTCCTTTTGAAGGGATTTCCAGATAAAAATTAACATGTGTTTCAGTATAGATCATGTTGCAGCGCATACAAATTTTTCAGCCCATATGAGTAATGCAGCATGGGTGAATTGTGTAGCGCATGTGAATTTTGCTGTTTAGGAATGGTTTTGTATATATAGCTCAAATCAAATTGTGCAGTATATTTCAAACGCTGACCTACGTTTAAGGTGAAAAACAAGTCCTGCCCAACTGCCCGATACCTGTTAGAATCCCTGGGAGAACTAATGTCCTTTCTAAAATAGCACCAAAAGCATCACGTGACCAATTTTAAATAACTGGGAGCTTACTCTCTATGTCGTATTCCCCTGACAGTAAATCAAGTCAAAATTATCTTGAATGATTAACACTTCTATCGTCATTAACTCGGCAGTAACAAAACAATTGCTTTCATGGCTTGGACCTGACCTTGCCTTGACCTTCATTTTATGACCTTGACCACTTACAGTCGGGGATGAGTTAAGCGTACACAAATGCTGACGTCACAGGTTCGTGCGTTGTTTCGGTAATTGACGTTCTGAGCCAAAACTGCGACGTCATAGACTATTTTTAGCGCATTTTCGAGATGTCGAAATCGCTATTGCACCCGTTTTGTCCGTCCGTCCGTCTGTCATCACCCTTGATCACAGCATCCATAAGTCCTAGACCCATGATGTATATATGTTTTTTGTATGCCCTGACCTGCCATTTGTGCATCAACACTCAGTTACTCGATCCATTTAAAAACCCCGTTAAAACTACGAAAAAATATTTCGAATCGAGAGGTAACACTAGCGCAGGGAACGGCCGCCATTGCCGGAAGTCGAATGCATAATATGTCATGCATTGAAGAGTGGTGCGAAATGGTGCAAAAGAATTAGTTTGTTTTTTTTTTAGTTGACGTCATTAGAATATGTGTAAAAGTTTAGAGAGTTTTACGTCATCATTTGTGGTGACTTGTAGTTGGATTAAAGAGAAAAAAAAAATTTTAAAGGTAAAGAAATGACTTTAAAATAAAAAAAAATGTCAGGTATATTCATTACACAAGAAAATTCATAAAAATATGTCTAAAATCTAAACACAATTACTGATAACTACATAATTCTGATATCTAACATAAGTACTGATACATAATACGAAAATGCGCTAACACGTCCTGAATTCCAATAGGTACCAGGCTTAACATGATTTTTTTTACTGTGAACATTTTTAATTTATTTATACTAATTTTACGCGCCTTTTTTGCGCGCCTTTCGAGCACCTTTTTGCGCGCCTTTGGACGGGGAGACACACACATACTTATTGCGATTATGTATTAGATTAATTATTTATTATTAAATTTTAAAAAAATGTTTAAAATAGTTTCTTTAATTTTAATCGCTATTTTATAGATTAAAATAATTTTAATCAATAAAACATTTTACCAATTAATCGTTAATATATATATATATATATATATATANATAAAGGTTTGGTGACAGGAAGTAGCGAGCCTCAATAGTTCATAGTGAGAACCCTTCTGTATGGAATGTGAACTGATCACTTGGTCAACAGTTTGGTGTGGGGGGGGGTAGTCAGGCGTTATGACTTCTGTTTCTCACAGACTAAATGTTTCTACGGTATGTAGCAAGTGTCCCTCACTGTCACTAATCTTACTTATAATAGACCACCCAACGCCCGATCGTCTCCCCTTTAAAAACTGACGTTTATTTGATGATTTGCCTCGGCATTAACAATAGTAACAACAATACGATTATTTGGACGACTGTTGAGATTGCTAGCAGTTCTCGATGTGTTTCTGTTGATCACCTGAGGTTCGTCTAGAATCTAAATGTCCCGTACGTCTTCTCTTTTTACCAAATAGCTTAAAGGGAAATTCTCCTTGAGTGGCAACGCTTGTTTACAGTATAGAATCTTTTAGCAATGTCATAAACAAGGCGTTTGACTATCATCAGCTTACGGGGTGTTGAAAGAGATGTTAACAATTATAATTGTTTAGTATTTCAGAGATCTTAGTTAAAAGAGCTGTTTATTTATCTTCAACTTGACATTACCATTTGATATACAATTTTGTAAAGACGAAAATAGCCCTAACTCTGGTATAATGAATCTTTGTATGCTTCCTTTTCTTTCCTCTCTTTAGTCGTCTTCAACTATCGGAAAGGGGGCTGGGGGGGGGGGAGATCTTATAACATTCGATTAAATGGATAAAACCAAAGCATTACGAAACAAAAATAAAATCGACGAGTTTTTTTTTATAGCTGGCATAGTTACAACAAAATACTCCCTTCAACAGTTGATCCCTAGTGTATAATTCTGGGGTCAGAATCTATTGCACAGTCTAGAGCTGTGGTCAGACATAAAATTATAGGACGTGTTTACGATGAGTTGTTGAGTGATTTCTGTTTGAAGGACGTGTTTACGATGAGTTGTTGAGTGATTTCTGTTTGAAGGACGTGTTTCCTTGTTTAAAACCTGTCTACGTTTTTATTTTTATTTGGCAGCCGTTTGTTTTCGCTTTTTTTTTCAAACACCGCGTAACAACTTTTCCTAGTGTTGATCCACGTAACCCGTCCTGTGTTCCTAACAGCCAATAAAAACCGACAAATTCTCCCCAGTGCTGGTTAGCAGACGGTGGAAAATATGGCGAATCCCTTAACCTCGATTGAACAATTGTCTGTAAGTGCGCCAATACGGCTGTAGGCAGCTGAGATAAACAAATTTGGTACAAGATAACGGCTGTAGGCAGCTAACATCAGAACTTCTGGTATAAGATAACGGCTGTAGGCAGCTAACATCAGAACTTCTGGTATAAGATAACGGCTGTAGGCAGCTTACATCAGAAATTCTGGTATGAGATAACGGCTGTAGGCAGCTAACATCAGAACTTCTGGTATAAGATACCGGCTCTAGGCAGCTAACATCAGAACTTCTGGTGTAAGAAAACGGCTCTAGGCAGCTAACATCAGAACTTCTGGTATAAGATAACGGCTGTAGGCAGCTAACATCAGAACTTCTGGTATAAGATAACGGCTGTAGGCAGCTAACATCAGAATTCCTGGTACAGGATAACGGCTCTAGGCAGCTAACATCAGAACTTTTGGTACAGGATAACGGCTGTAGGCAGCTAACATCAGAACTTCTGGTATAAGATAACGGCTGTAGGCAGCTAACATCAGAATTGCTGGTACAGGATAACGGCTGCAGGCAGATAACATCAGAACTTCTGGTACAAGATAACGGCTGTAGGCAGCTAACATCAGAATTGCTGGTACAGGATAACGGCTGTAGGCAGCTAACATCAGAACTTCTGGTACAAGATAACGGCTGTAGGCAACTAACATCAGAACTTCTGGTATAAGATAACGGCTTTAGGCAGCTGAAGCGAAGATATAAGCTTTGATGAACAACAATCAAATGTTGTTGTTTTTTTATTGCCAGGAAAACTTTTATTGACGGTTGAAAGAATTACGTTTTTAAAAATATTAATATTTCCAGGTTGGAAGGCGTCTTTGATCTCACATTTCAAAAGCGAATCATGGGTCTTGAGATGAGGAATGAATGGGGAAAACAACGAATTGGAGCAATCGACTTTGATGTAATATTTTATTATTTGTTATTTAAAAATTAAAATGAGAATTTAATATAGTTCTAATAAATGAATGTGTCAGAAGACGTGGGTAGCATGCCAAGATTTGGTAAAACAAGGCTCTGGTTACCTCAAACTGACCACTTGTCTAATAAAACTGACCACTTGTCTCATGAAACTGACCACTCATCTTATGAAACTGACCACTTGTCTCATGAAATTGACCACTCGTCTTATGAAACTGACCACTCGTCTCATGGAACTGACCATTCCTTACATAAATGTTACCACTGGCTGCATTAAACAGCAATCGGTTATACGTTATTGGCTACTAACCAAACAATGACATTGATACTTGCCACGCCCACTTGTGTGTTCCCTCCCGCGTAGAAACGTTCACTTTTGTTTAGCTTAAGTAAAGAACCGCCACCTCCGCCATAAACCAACAACATATCACGTGGTATAAACATCAGACGCTCTTACTATAAGCATGACCCAGGAGCTCCTCAGTGTGCCAAACTGATCTAGGATAGAGCCAGCGATGATACCTGGGCAATTTTAAAGACAAGTGAAGATTTTAAAGGACCAACAATTGAAAACCCAAAGATGAAATACAGAAAACGACAGCGATAAAATACAAAATACCTAAGTAAAACGAGTGAACAAAACAGTAAATTACGGCTTCATTAAATGATGGACTTATACACAGTTAGATATTCCGGCTAATTCCTCCATCAATACTACTAAATACACACAATTAGATATTCCGGCTAATTCCTCCATCAATACTACTAAATACACACAATTAATTATTCCGGCTAATTTACTTCATAATACTACTAAATACACATAACTAGATATTCCGGCTAATTCATTCATCAATACTACTAAACACACACAATTCACACATTAATTTCAATTAAATTTACATTTACTTTATACATACTACATAATATAGCCCGTTATATGAAATAATAATTATGAAGGAAATAAAAAACTCATAACGAAAAGAAGAAAGATGGGAAGACTTATTTAACAAAAATATAGGATAGCAGAATAGGAAGAAGTATCAAAAGTTACAGTTAAAATCATAAATGAAAGAAAGATTCCATCGGTATGTAAAATTGTGAATTAGGTTCAGCTTATGTGGATCTAGAGTCTAGAGTACCGAATCTTTTTATAAATCTATTTTCCATGTTAATCCCATCAGGGTTATTGGTCGTGTAAGGAATGCCAGTACCTACGCTGTAGTGTAACTCTGCAATGGTTGGCACTGTGGAGGCGTTTAGAACTCGCGACGTGATTTACGAGGTTCTCTGAAAGATGTGTAATAAAATTCTAGGTAATTGAGACAGGTCATAGCCTGGGGGATCGGTTTAGAAAACACCTGCAGAACATAAAGAAACAGGCTCTATGTCCTGTCTATAAAAGATTTTTTTAACAAAAAAAAAGTTATGTAAACAAAAAATTTTTTAATTATATTTTCAGTGTCTGAAGACATGTGCAAAAATTGGCATAACATTCAACTGAAATAATTCAAGATAGGATAAGTTGTTATAAAAACATATTTCCAACTTATAAACACAAAAATTGTCTGACTTGAAGGTGTCTAAAACGGACGTGGAGAAAGTACGTAAAATTAAATCTCGGTTTGCGTTTCTGAGCTAATCTTCTTTGTCAATCTCATCAGTCACGCTACATAAACCTGCTTGCCTGTAGTTGTCATTGCTCTCCTTGCAGTAGGTTTTCTTTTTAAACGATTACCTATCATTAAAAAGTTTTTTTTTAAAATTAGATTAATTTATCAATTTTAGCTGCACCCCCGCCTCAAAAACATTATTTAAAAAATCAAAATCGCTGCATTAAATTAAATATAAAAATAACTGTATGAGAAATCCCCGCGCCAATGATCCCCAGAATGAGTTTTATGTCCTTCCATTATTTCCTTTTCTTGAAAGAAAAATGGCAGCAAAGCATTTTCTCTTCTATAAGGAAATGTAGATCTAAGTGTTTCCTGTCTAAAGACATTAATTCCACAAATTGTGTTGGCAATCATCGCCTTCTGTAGATAATGCGAGTACAAGTGTTACATGAATGTCTTATCTTGACCTCCAAATAACCTCTAACTATGATTCATAGGATTTAATTTTTCTTTCAGTTTGAACTTAAGATGTCGACGTAGATGTGTTGTTGTTGTTTCAATTCACCGGGATATGAAATTATACAATGTCAAAGATAGTCATGGTATCAAAGATAGTCACTATATCAATGATAGTCACTATATCAAAGATAGTCACTATATCAAAGATAGTCACTATATCAAAGATAGTCACAATATCAAAGATAGTCACTATATCAAAGATAGTCACAATATCAAAGATAGTCACGATATCAAAGATAGTCACAATATCAAAGATAGTCACGATATCAAAGATAGTCATGATATCAAAGATAGTCATGATATCAAAGATGGTCATGATATCAAAGATGGTCATTTTATCAAAGATAGCCATAATATTAAAGATAGTCATGATATCAAAGATAATCATGATATCAAAGATAGTCATGATATCAAAGATAGCCTTGATATGTCCACTTAAAAATGGCACAGGATTGATTATAAGTTTAATAATAAAATTAACTCATGAAGTCGATCATAGAATTGACTTACAAATTACATCATAGATTGAGTTTTAAAGTCAATTAGTATCTATATATATAAAAATCAAAGTATGTCTGTGTGTGTGTGTGTGTGTGCTTGTCCGTGGTAACTGACTAAACTATTCATCCGATCGTCATGAAAATTTTTAAGACTGTTGAGTACCCTCACGGAATGGTAACTGGCTACTTTCTTTTCTCAATCTAACACTTAAGGGGCCCCGGGGGCCCTAAATGTGAATTTTTGCTTATATGAGCTATATAAAAAATAATTTAATCGCCAACTACTTGCTTTATTGATTGATCTTAACCAAATTTTGCAATAAAATTCTTGATAGCCATTATTAAAATACCATAGTGCACTAAATTCCAAATGGCAACTCCTTCGAGGCTGGGGGCCCAAAATACGTGTTTTCTTAAACGTTTACAATTTTTTCACTATTCAATTATTAAAGGTCTTGACAAATAATGATAAATGTATCCATTATTATCCATCTTAAAATAAACTGTTGTTTTGAACTTTATATCTTGCCCTGAATGGGCCCCTGGGGCCCTTAATGTCGTTTTTTGCCTATATAAGCTATATAAAAATTAGTTTAAGTGATAGCTACTTGCTACATTGATGGATCTTAACCAAACTTGGTAAATAAATACTGGATAGTCAATATTAAAATATTATAGGGCACTAAACTCCTAATGGCAACTTCTTCAAGGTTGGGGGCCGAAAATACCAGTTTTAGTAAACGTTTAAGATTTTTTCCCTCAATTTAATTATTAAAATTCTTAACAAATAATGATAAATGTATCTATTAACCGTATTGAAATGAACAGATGTTTTGAACTTTATATCTTCCCTTGAATGGGCCCCTGGGGCCTTTAATCTCATTTTTTTCTAATACGAGCTATATAAAAAATAGTTTATGTGTTAGTTACTGAGAAAATGAATGGATCTTAACCAAACTTTTTATTTAAAAAACTCTGTATCCCATATTAACATAATAAAGGGCAATGAACTTCTAATGTCCATTTCATCGGGGCCGGGGGGCCCCAAATGTCTTTTTCTTAAATTTTAAAGACATTTTTCCCATTCATTTTTTAACAATCTTGATAAATATATTCATAATGAAATGGAATAAAAATGAACAGATTTTTTAAATTGACATCTTGCACTGAATGTGGCCGGGGGCCCCTAAATATGTTTTTCCTTCTATATCTATCTCTATATTGTGTGTGTGTGAGTGTATGTCATTTAAAGCTGACTAAAACATGTATTCCATCGCCATGAAAATGTTTGTGACCGATGAGTACCCTTTAAGAATGGTAACTGCTACTTTTTTTCTACATTTAACACTAACGGGGCGCCGGGGGCCGATAATGTCATTTTTTTTGCTAAAATTAGCTATATAAAAATTAGTTTAAGCGCTAACTACTTGCTATATTGATGGATCTTAACCAAGTTTTGCAATTATATTCTTGATAGCCAATATTAAAACTCCATAGAGCACTTAACCCCTAAAGCAGCCCAATCGGTGCTGGTTTATAGCTGGCTAAACCATGTATTCGGTCGTAATGAAACTTTTGCAGACTTTTGCGTACACTCCCAGGAAGTTAACAGGTAATTTTCTTCGTCAATTAAACACACATGGGGCGCCGGTTGCTCATGATGACATTTTTTGCTTTTATGAGCAATGGAAAATTAGGTTGAGCGCTAGCTACTTGGTAAATTGATGGATCTTAACCAAATTTTGTTTTAAAAAAAACTTGATAGCCAATATTAAAATACTATAAGGTCCTGAATTTTTAATGACCATTTATTCGGGGCTTGGGGTGCCAATAGTCTTTTTTAGGAGGGGAGGGGTTAATGTTTAAGAGATTTTGTCAATTCAATATTTAATCAACGACAAATATATCCATTATCATGCAAATTGAAATGAGCATCGTTTTCAACTTTACATCTGTCTTTAAATGAGCCCCATCATGTCTTTCTTTTCTTTAATTAAGTTTATGCGTTAGGTTTTGTGTAAAAAAATTGATCTTAGCCCAAATTTGTTAGCAAAATCTTGGTAGCCCATATTAAAATTCTATAGGGCACTAAAATTCTATTGTAATTTACTTTTGGGCCGGGGGCCCCGAATGTCTGTTTTTGGTATAGGCTTAAGATATATTCCCCAATCAATTTTTCACAATATATAGGAATATATATGAATGATGAAACTGAATTAAAATGAACAGCTTTTTGAAATTGACATCTTGCGCAGAATGGGCACAGGGGCCCCTAAATGTCGTTTTTTCCTTTATATTACCTTTACAAAAATTAGTGTTAGTTTAAGTTACTAAGAAAATAACGAATCTTGCCAATTTTAGTACATAAAAGTCTATAAATATTTTCTATAAGGAACTGAACTCTTAATGTCCATTCCCTCGGGCAGGCATACCGAAATGTTTTTGTAATGCGCGTTAATAATTTAATTCCCCAATCAATTTTACACGATATAGAGAAACAAAGCTTGAGTACAATGGCGATTAAAAAAATAATAAATCATCACTTATTTTAGAGCCCGGCCCCTTAATTTCGTTTTTTTTCCTTTATTTTTTTTTAAAGCTTTATATATATATAGATTTATTTATCCATTTGCTAGGAAACTTGGAATTTTTTGCACACTTCCTTGTAGGTTTTTGGCATAGTAGTTTTTAAAACAGATCACGCATTGGATTCTTAATTAGTCATTTTTACTGAGATCGTTTTAAGCTTTATATCTTGTCGTGAATGGGCCCTGGGGCCCTTAATGTCGTTTTTTTTGGCTTATAAAAATTCAAGAGTCTATAAATAATAACTCTAGGAAACTGAACTCTTTATGTTCATTACTTCGGGTAGGCGGCCCCAATTTTTTTTTTGTAATGCACGTTAATAATTTAATTCTCCAAAGCAATTTTACACTATATTGAGAAACATAGCTTGAGTACAAAGTATCACTTATTTTAGAGCCTAGCCCTTTAATGTCGTTTTTTTAAAGCTGTTAAATTATTATTTTATTTATCTGTTTGCCATGAAACTTGGACTTTTTTTCGCACTTCAGTGTAGGTTTCTGGCATAATATTTTTAAAAACATATCACTCATAGTATTCTTAAATTGTCATTTTTACTGAGATCGTTGCAACGCACGACCGGGTCTGCTAGTATTAAATAGTTTTATACCACTTAAAATTGACATAATTTAGACTATGTCGAGAATGGATTAACTTTTTAAAAAAATATAAACACAATTTAATTTTGAATTAATTTAATGTACAACATGTTCCGATTAAGGCTAGTGAAGGGTCAGCGGGCTAATCGGCCTGATCAGAGAGGAAGTTATTAAACAAGGTATGAGACGGCCTGAGACATCCCAAGACAACCAAGAAAAACCTCTTGTCCCAGCGTTCGTTATCTTTTCTCAATAAATTCGTTTGATTCCAATCTAGAATCATTCACTTTTCAATACTTTTTATATTTTTAATCCATTTTGATTCCCTCTAAAGTTAACTCAATATAGACCTAATAGTGCTGCAAGGAAAATTTCCCTGTTATTTTAGGAAGCAGCTAGCTAAATAAAGCCAACTACATTTTTTAATTAAATGAAACCGAGACATTTTTGTCTTTCATCATTTGTGTATCAGTGTAATGCGATGTAATTTAATCTTATAACAGCAGACAGCCTATTTAGCTGCCACACACAACCTAAATGGTCGGCAGACTTGGAATATTCCATGACCAAGGCCTGTAACCCGAGGAGTTTTAAAAGTAGGGGCGCCAATTAGACAGTAAAAACTTGCAGACGTGAAGGTATCTTGGGATATTTCCTTATATAGAAATAAGAGGTCTCGTGTTTCATGCGTCACGTGCCGGTGGGCTCACGTGCTGAATGATGTAACGTCTGTCCGCCAGCTCCCCTGTAGCAGTGGTCACCAACCCTTGTGACCATACGGGCCCCTAAAGTCACATTTTGAATCCTGCGGATCAACAATATGTTTTTTTTTTAAATAAACGATTTTTCCATTATGATATATTTAAGTCATCATACATTACAAAGATATGAAATGCAACTATTTAATACAATATAATCATAACGGTATATTTTAGAATAATAACAATAAAGGTTGATGAATCGGAACACAATTGTTGATGTTAGTCTCGTTATTACAACAAAGTTGAAGCGTCATCATAAATATGGCACTATGCACTCGATGTGCCTTCGCTCATTAAAAAAAAAAGAAGCTGAAAATTCGCCTCCACTAACGTAAAGATCCAGATTTATCTCAAGTCTAGACTGGAAGCAATTTTATTTGGCTGTGATTGATGGATATATCATTTTAGTACCAAACTAAAATTGGTTACAAAATATTTATGAGACAAGCTTTAATGTCTGCAAAAAGGGATACGTCTTTTCTGCTTGAAATTACTTGTAAAAATTATAGTTTATATAGTTTTTAAAAATATTTCATTCTGCGTATTTCCTTCTTTTTGAAATAAGACAATTAGGTCTAAATAAGAAAAATTGAAACTTTAATAAGCTTTTACATTGTTATCTATATTTCCGGCTCATTCGTGTAAAAATTGATATTTTCAAAACTTCCTGCAAACGAATTTGTGATCTTCTATTTTTTTGTCAAACGTCTACTTTTGTTTGGTGACGGAGGCTGGAGTCGTTTTAAATTCTGCTCGCAGTTGTTACAATTTGTGCCACCTGTTTATGTGTTATTACAATGGATAGGGATGAATTATTATACACGTTAGGCCCAAATTTACCACTTGGCCAAAATTACTGGGCCAAGAAATATTAACCTGGTGGTCACTAACCCGTTTCTCTGCTGGCCATACAAACTGGTCCCAAGCTGATGGCCATTCACACTGGTCCCAAGCTGATGGTCATTCAAACTGGTTCCAAGCTGATGGCCATACAAACTGGTCCCAAGCTGATGGTCATACAAACTGGTCCCAAGCTGATGGCCATTCACACTGGTCCCAAGCTGATGGCCATTCACACTGGTCCCAAGCTGATGGCCATTCACACTGGAGTAACGTTATGAATCACAATATTGTTGATTTTTTAAAATTCTCTCCGCTTTCAAATAGTAAAGAGTAAATTTAAATAAATACAATAATTATTATTAATATTTAAAATACTATTATTATATTTTTATATAAATTTCATAAATTATTCTAACATCTTTTTGATATCCCGAGTTGTCTGCCCACCGGAAACAATCCCACTCAGACCTGCTACCAGCAATCGTTGCCAACGTTGGGTCGCAGGTCAAACATACCTGCCTGAAAGAATGCCAAACATCGTTTACCTTTGATTTATTTTTTAAAATTAAGAAGTTAATCCATGTTACGTCATCAAAGATAAGAAATGTTGAGTTCTCCGGCCAAATGTTCAACAAGGATCGAGAGAAGATGGGGTGGAATCTGTTGATAATAGATTTGTGTTGTTAGTGGAACTGATGTCTCTTGAGGCATAGAATCATAGTAATAGTAAACTTGAGGCATAGAGTCATAGTAATAGTAAACTTGAGGCATATAATCATAGTAATAGTAAACTTGAGGCATAGAATTATAGTAATAGTAAACTTGGGGCATAGAATCATAGTAATATTAAACTGGGGGCATAGAATCATAGTAATATTAAACTGGGGGCATGGAATAATAGTAATATTTAATTTGAGGCATAGAATCATAGTAATATTAAACTGGGGGCATGGAATAATAGTAATATTTAATTTGAGGCATAGAATCGTAGTAATATTAAACTGAAACTGGCATCAAATAATTTTCATTTTGGTCTTCTTTGATTTATTTTTAATATACTCCTAATCTCGCCATTCCGTTTGATAAATTCACGTATTTCCGTTTCAAAACAACTGTTTATTATTCCGATGTTCACACCTTGGCATGGACAAAAACAAGTTTGTTTAGATTTGTTTTGTTTCTATAATCCGCTGCTATTTTCAGTTTCACTATGACGCCTTTGAATCCCATGGGAGAGTGTAATGAGATCCAATTTTAAAAAAAATATTGCAGGAATGTGATTTCTTTAATTAGTTTCTTAACAATAACAATGAAACATTGAGACCGTATAACTCTATCCCTGAAGTCGCGTGACATTTATTGATCGGGATAGAAATCTATTTTTAGATTCCGCAGTTTTAGAATTCTATAGAAGTGCCTTTAAATTCAGGCTTGGTATGGGGGAAAGAAGGGCCCCACGGATTGAAAGTGATGCCACAAACGACGCGCATTAGGACATTGTAGAAATAAGGTGCTGTCACAGATGGTTCGCTAATTTATGTAATGCACAGGATTTAAAGTGATACAAAAGAAAATACGCTGAAACATCTTCTGATATCAACAAGGGACCAGACACTTTTTCCAAAAATGTATTCCAACATTTTGGATGCATTATTGTAGTCAGCTTTGTGGCGACATGAGGCAGAGTCTTTTGTGTTTTTTAGCTTTCTTGGTGCCCTAAGACCAGTGTTTGTTTTAACTTACTTGGTGCCCTAGTACCAGTGTTTGTTTTAACTTACTTGGTGCCCTGGGACAAGTGCTAGTTTTAGCTTTCTTGGTGCCCTAGGACCAGTGTTTGTTTTAACTTACTTGGTGCCCTATGACAAGTGCTAGTTTTAGCTTTCTTGGTGCCCTAGGACCAGTGTCTGTTTTAACTTACTTGGTGCCCTATGACAAGTGCTAGTTTTAGCTTTCTTGGTGCCCTAGTACCAGTGTTTGTTTTAACTTACTTGGTGCCCTGGGACAAGTGCTAGTTTTAACTTTCTTGGTGCCCTAGGACCAGTGTATGTTTTAACTTTCTTGGTGCCCTATGACAAGTGCTAGTTTTAGCTTTCTTAGAACCCCATGACTAACTCATGTATCAAACATGTTGGTGCCCTAGGACCATTGTTTTAGCGTTCTTGGTGCCCAAATGACCAGTGCCGGTTTTAGATTTCTTAGAACCCCATGACTAACTCATGTATCAAACATGTAGGTGCCCTATGACCGTTACATTATTTAATTTACTTGATGTTCCATGAACAGTGTATGTTTTAACTTTCTTGATGCCCTTGGACCGATTCATAATTTAGCCAATGCTCAAGCCAGATTTATGGTGAACTTTGACAAGGAAATAATATAACAGGTGAGTTGACTCGAAGTGAGGAGCGAGATGAATGAATAGCAAAAACTACTAAAACATTCAATAGCAAAACTACTAAAACATTCAATAGCAAAAACTACTAAAACATTCAATAGCAAAAACTACTAAAACATTCAATAGCAAAAATTACTAAAACATTCAATAGCAAAAACTACTAAAACATTCAATAGCAAAAACTACTAAAACATTCAATAGCAAAAACTACTAAAACATTCATCATGAAGAACAATCGATATGACTGCATTTCTTATCGAAATTTACAAGCATGTGAAGGATTTTATAACGGGTGAGTGAAGCGTTCTGCCTGATTAACTGATCAACTTCTTCAATATGTGGTGCTAATGTTCAAGGTGTTATGGCTCCTTGCTGGGATACAGCGCTATATTAATTATCATTTTATTATTATTATTATTACTAAAGACCCAGTCGTATGCCCTGTCCCCATATTTTGTCCGCAGACTGAAACCGTAGGAATACATAAAAGCCTATTTAATCTATAGGCCGAAAGTACAGTCATACTGACACGACTGTCGAGTCATACTGACACGGCTGCCGAGTCATACTGACACGGCTGTCGACTCATGATTATACACTGTTAATCGTTCGTAATGAGATGCGTATTTATCTTGTCATACAAATGACAAGCCATAAACGTATACAAAACCTTGAGTTCAAACAGTTGCACGTGCTATCATGAGTTAATTTGACCTCTCCACAAAAGTTAAAATTTTTCAGTCCTCGTTCCTCTCTTTTCGAGTAGCTGAACAATGAGATCGTCTGCCATGTTCAACGACTTCCAAGAATCATCTGGAGGATGAAAGTAGCTGAACAATGAGATCGTCAGCCGTGTTCAACGACTTCCAAGCATCATCTGGAGGATGAAAGTAGCTGAACAATGAGATCGTCTGCCATGTTCAACGACTTCCAAGCATCATCTGGAGGATGAAAGTAGCTGAACAATAAGATCGTCTGCCGTGTTCAACGACTTCCAAGCATCATCTGGAGGATGAGAGTAGCTGAACAATGAGATCGTCTGCCGTGTTCAACGACTTACAAGCATCATCTGGAGGATGAGAGTAGCTGAACAATAAGATCGTCTGCCGTGTTCAACGACTTCCAAGCATCATCTGAGGATGAAAGTAGCTGAACAATGAGATCGTCTGCCATGTTCAAGAACTTACAAGCATCATCTGGAGGATGAGAGTGGCAGAACAATGAGATCGTCTGCCATGTTCAAGAACTTACAAGCATCATCTGGAGGATGAGAGTGGCTGAACAATGAGATCGTCTGCCGTGTTCAACAACTTACAAGCATCATCTGGAGGATGAGAGTAGCTGAACAATGAGATCGTCTGCCATGTTCAAGAACTTACAAGCATCATCTGGACGATGAAAGTGGCTGAACAATGAGATCGTCCAAGCATCATCTGGAGGATGAAAGTGGCTGAAGAGATCATTGGATCCTCCTCTAAGATCCTCTCCGTGTAAGGAGTACTTCAGCCGCCCCCTCCCATCTATGCACACTTGAAACATATCAACCGTCGCCAAACGTTGGTCGACCCGGCCACATGACACGGTGGTGAGGTCATGACAGAGAACTTGGTGCTACAGAACTTAGTGATGGTTCACTTGGGATGGTATACTTGGGATGGTACACTATGGATGGTATACTTGGGATAGTATACTCGGGATTGTATACTCGGGATGGTACAAAAGTGATGGTACACTCGGGATGGTATACTTATGATGATACACTCGTGATGGTACACTCGTGATGGTACACTCGTGATGATATACTTGTGATGGTACACTCGTGATGGTACACTCGTGATGGTACACTCGTGATGGTACACTCGTGATGATACACTCGTGATGGCACACTCGTGATGGTACACTCGTGATGATACACTCGTGATGGTATACTTATGATGATACACTCGTAATGGTACACTCGTGATGGTATACTCGTGATGGTACACTCGGAATGGTACAGTCGTGATGGTACAATCGGGATGGTATAATTGGGATGGTTTACTCATGATGGTATATTCGGGATGGTACACTTGTAATGGTATACGCGGAATCGTATGCATGCCATGGTATACTCGGGATGGTATTCTTGAGATGATGATATACTCGGGTTGACAGTAATATCATTACAAGTGTAATCAAAAGCCTTACAACAGATAATTGACAGTAATATCATTACACGTGTAATCAACAGCCTTACAACAGATGATGGACAGTAAAATCATTACACGTGTAATCAACAGTCTTACAACAGATGATGGACAGTAAAATCATTACACGTGTAATCAAGAGTCTTACAATAGATGGTGGACAGAAGTCACTACATGTATTTTATCTACATGTTGAACCCCTGGCGTAAAAGTTTATAAAAATTATTGCAGTGCTTCTCAAAGTTGGTCAAACCGTTACAATATGAAAGGTATCTTTAAGGGTTAAAACGTTTTTGAACTAAGACACCTGTAGACTAAAAGTTTTGAGAAGCACTCATCGTAGGCGTGCCTTGGGTATGTGCCGCCCTTAGCAGAACCCAAAATTGCCACCCCACCCACCAAAAAAAATAATATAATAAATTTAAAAAAATAAAATAAAAAACCCTGAAAAATTATGTAAAAGCTATAAAGATAATAACGTATTTATAAGGAAGTATTATTAACGACACAAGGCCATATATTTTATTGTTAGAAATAAACAGAAAAGCCATCATTTGTTGAATAAAATAATTGCAGTTTTCTGTTTTTCCTCATAGCACAACCTTTCATGTACCAAAAATGTCAGTAATGCCATGCTCAATAGTAAACAATAGCTATAGATTAGTCAATGTTGGTTAATTCATCATTTATCGTAACAATTATTTCATTTATTTTATTTTAGAGAAGCTATTTTAATAATATACCTGAATAAAATCAACTGGTCTTGAATTAATTAATGCTTTTTTTTTAACCTCTGAGGTAAAATATTCCTTGCTTTACAATGTCATGTGAAATATTGTGAGAAATCTAATTTGAAGGTAAAATTTTAAAGTCCAGTAGATTGGCTGATGTACGAAAATGACAACCGTTTTCCATATATTCTATATAACTTCCAAATCCTCATATGAACTTCTACAGTAATCTCATCTTATGGAGAATACAACTTTCTTCTCAACTGTTTTTCTATATTACATTATTACATATTCCCTTCGATCACAAAATATTTGCTCTCTCTTTCATGGATTGGAATTTTTCTCCACATACAATTTTAGCAAATGTCCAAGCATCCTAAAAGTTGTATATTAGTTTCTCTGTGAGTAGCCTCTACAAAGTATTTTTAGCCCTATAAGTTTGTACATAATTTCGAGCATCATCGACTTCTAAAAGTCCATGTTTCCAAATGTCCAAAACAATAATTAGATTTACTTGTGACTCACAAAGTTCCTGCATCTGTTCATGTGTTGAGCTTTTCGTTTATCTCTTTCGGTTTTTCTATACATTTCAAAATAATAGACAAGGAATATAATGCGTAATAACAGTCTAGTGTAGTAAAATAATTAGAGAGTTCGTTTCTTTTGAAGCATCATGTAAATAAATTAGGCTTTATGAACTGTTTGAGCGAGATTTGACTTTGAGAGTTTTTGTTGTTTCGTCTTCATTTAATTCCTGTACACTTTCCAGCCACAAATAAATATTAACACACATTGGGCCTCTGCAGGCCATTATTTAAAAAAAAAATCATTTATTTGAAATCATTTCAGATATATCATATGCAGATTCAATTTTCCTACAATGCAGTCTTTGAAAAATTCTACAATGACTACTTTTTTAAATCTTTACAATAACACACACCTAGACTTGTTTGATTCTTGTGGGGAAAATATTAATGAAATACGTTGAACGATATTTGGTATCTTGTTCCTGAAAGGTGATTTTTCACGAGCTCTCTTGAAATTTCTATGAACTCAGTTTGAATTTCGATGACAAAATTGAACCCCTTTTGGATGATGTTCTTGGAGTGCTCAATGGTACTTTTCAAGCATATTCATTTATATACTACAGTATTTTTCTCTCTGTGACCTAAGTAAGCCACAATTCTTCCTCGATTGAATAATGTCAAAAATTGCAACAAGAACTTCTTCTCATTTTGTTTACTTTTACAACGAATTGTTATTCTTTTATTAATAGTCTATTTTTAAAAAAATCATATTCCTGATTCCTTCCGATTGCAAACAGCTTTGGTAATTGTGAGAACTTAGTATGAGTGGCTACTTTAATATTTATGTGGGCCAAGGTTTAATTCCATTAGATAAACAATTTCGTTCATTGTTTTTGTTTATTTCCACACACACACACAAAGACTTATAAATTAAGATAATGATGCTTTGCAATCCGAAGAATAAATCATGTAAGCACTCCAACAGTTTTTAATTCCCCAGTAGTTTACTTACGTTGAAGCCAAATTTTAATCCATGATATCTACCATCACATTAGTGTCATGTTCGTACACTACTTTAGCCCCTGTGTTTTTCAGCTCAGTAGAATTTGTATCAGAAGACTGGATTTATTATGGAGTTTAGTTTTAATTTAGTTGCTTCGTCTCCTGTTTTAAAATTAGTATTATCTTGGCACTTATTTGATTAAACTTATTTAAACGTTTTTTAATTTTAAAACCTAATTTTCAACAAGGATTATGCCGCCCAGTGGCGTAGCTGTGGGGGCGCGGTTGGGGTGGTCCACCCCGGGCGGCAGTCATTCAGAGGGCGGCATTTGTGGGCATTCAAAAAGTATAGCCATTTCCGAAAACCACCCTTTTTCTTTTGAAGGGATAAAACCAAGGTGAAACAAAAATATTCTAAATAATGAGTCTTAATTAACGGATTCGTGCAATATTTTTTATTACATAGTGGTTGTTATAACTAACGCAAAACCGTTCACAAATTTAGAATTGTTAAAAAAAGGTAACGATTTGTTTTGAAAATTTAGCGGTATACGTCACAGATGGCACCTTTATAAGAAAAATGCACAAAAACACCACCGCTGGTCCGAAAATATGTGCTATTAATAATAATAATAATAATAATAATAATAA